>JBAKGM010000002.1:102065-125694 GCA_037177215.1 Asparagus racemosus
CTCGAACTTCGCCGCCATTGCTTCTACGACAAACGGTAAATTCTACTGTTTCATAGGAACAGTAACTGTATTTATAAACAGTAACCGTACTCGTGAATAATACACGTACTTGTGAATAATACCGTACGTGAATAGTGTCGCCCTCGTGAATAGTGCCTAGTGATTTCGAAGGGTAAATGATAATCTAACTTATTTTCTGATATGAAGGATCCACTTTTAGTGGCAGCCACAAAGCATACGATAAGTAGATACACGCATCCTAAATCAGGCTCTGATATCACTTGTTGGGGAAACCGCTACCCGATAGAGCAGGGTCGCAACGAAAGTAGTGCGAAAATAATAAAGTTGAACACAGATTTTTACGTGGAAAACTCGCTAAATGAATTTGGGATAAAAATCACTGGCAAGAATAGAAGAATCCACTATGAAGAAGATTTAGGAGTTACAATCTCTCTTTATAAGGAGAAATTCTCTATTTTTCTCTCTCCCTCTTTTTCTTCTCTCTCTTAATTGGAGACGCTAAGATTATGTGATGATCTCAACTTAACGCTGAGGGGGCCTATTTATAGGAGAGTTTGCGGTTGGTGAGTACTGTTGCTACAGTGTTGCTACGGTAATAGTTAGTGGTGACTGAAGTGTTGTGGATATTTACTGTAACAACGACGGCTGCTCAACTTTTCAACATTCATAAGAGTAGTTGATTGAAATTATGTGGCCTTGAAATAAACAAAGATTGAAAAAATAATTTAAGCTAGTGTGCGGTAAAATATCATGGTTCCTGTCTGTATGTCTTTGAATTTCTAATATTCCCGTTTTTCTTTGCGAGCTGCGTATTGAGTCAGTGTTGCTATAGTAATAGTTGATCAGTACTGTAGCAGAATAGATATTTACTGTAACAACGACAGCTGCTCAACTTTTCAACATTCATAAGAGTAGTTGATCGAAATTATGTGGCCTTGAAATAAACAAAGATTAAAAAATAATTTAAGCTACTGTGCGGTGAAATATCATGGTTCCTGTCTGTCTGTCTTTGAATTTCTAATATTCCCCTTTTTCTTTGCGGGCTGCGTATTGAGTATAATTATTAAATTATTAAGTTGAGGACAAGAAATTGAATACATTTATGTCAGCATCAGATTATATTAAAGGTTGAAGAGTGATGTAAAATCTTATGTGTGTTGTGAAATTATCCACAAATCTGATGTGTATTGAGGTGTCACTGTACGTCCTTTTTGTGGTCTGGCTACAAAATTCTTGTATTACTGTTTTTGGTAGGTACAAATAGCTAGTGGAATCACATTATTGACCGATCACAATTAAATATTATACCGTGTGGATGAGATCGAGGGGTGATGTTTACAGACGCTGCCAGTGCGAGACTGATTTGAAATTATGGTGTTTAAGCCTATAGTTGAGATTTTTCTCTTAGTCTAGTATTAATAAATATCTCGTAAGGGAAAAATAGTAACGGTTTAAGGAATTCTTTGATTTGAAACCATTTAAACTCCGTGAATTTCGCGCATTTGTACTTATATTTTTTTACATTTTGGTCATCCATAGATCAAGTGACTTCACCACCGTGATCCAAGCATGGCAAGTGAGCCCCGTAAATATGTCTTGAACTTGGGCCCGTGTCCCTCTTGTGGCCTTTACTTTCACTCTCTGAACGACGTTTGGGGTGCACTTAGGCCCTGTAAATGAGTTTGGATGGGTCTCTGCCCTGGCCTATATCCAACCGTGGGTAGATCATTAGGAATGCTAGTACTTCTGATCACTAGTCATATTCCTGATCTATACAAAATAGATTTGGATTTTGGGGACGTCGTAAAAATTTGAAGGCACTTGTTGAAGGGATAGAATCTATCTTTTCTCTGAACTTTGGAGGCAACCCTCCGGTCTACCTACCTAGAGCTAACCTGGTCGATGACATTTCCTTCAAAAGTTTAAATCCTTTCCTGAAACATGTGTGGGTGCTCATGCCAATTGTGTGTTGTTTACTTTGTCTCCCTGCATTTTGGTTGGTGTTCTTCTACCGTGCGTTTAAGCCCTGCTTTAATATATCAGAACTTTTTAAATGCTTAAATGAAGAATATTTTTTTTATGTAAACCAGTTAAGAATTTGTATTCTCAAATGTAGGTGAAGTCATATCGGAAGAATATGTTCTGGAATATGGAACAGATTGTCTTGAGATGCACATTGGCGCCGTTCAGCCTGGTGAACGTGCTTTAGTAGTTGATGACTTGATTGCAACGGGTGGAACACTTTGTGCGGCTATAAATTTGCTGGGTATGTGATTTAGAAACTTTATTGCATGAGCTAAACATAATTCGTGATAGAAACTAGTTTGATGCTTATTCATTGCCATCATTGCTGAACATCTATCAGACATATAGTTTGTGAACTGTCATCAAACGCTAAACCAATTTCTGCTAACTGCTGTTCAATTGGTTAAATACTTTGCTGGAGTTAAATGATCATTAGTTACTATTGGACTTCACCACTAATAAAGAACTTCGAAGCTGTTCATTCTCGTCTTCTTCAATTTGCCATATTACACATGACTTACTTAGTTTTTTTATAAATATTTGTATTTTATTAATTCCAACTTCCTTCTCCTGGTTAAGTCTAAGGATTCTCCATTGTTGATATCTTCCATATTTCCAGAGCGTGCAGGGGCTGAAGTTGTTGAATGTGCCTGTGTGATTGAGCTGCCTGAACTTAAGGTATGTTAGAGAAACTTGTTTTGTTTTCATACACAAGATCGTTTATTATGGTTCCTAATTGTTAGTTTTGATTATTGTAATTTACCAGTCATAATTAATGCAATGTGTGAAAGAAAATTGCAAATGGTACTCCTGTTGTATCAGCTAATCGCCACTTCTATGCATTAGGTAATAAGGCAAGATTTTTCTTTTAGTTTAAACCTAACCAGCCAAAATGTGCATTGGTAAGAGGATATGGACGGAGATTTGATACTCTTTTCTTTGAAGGATGTGCAAACAATCAGTTCTTTGTGAATGTAAATAAACAAAGGGAAATTTTAATTTTTGAAGGTAAATAAACAATGGGATAAGTGGGTACGAGGTGACACTTCATTTTGTTAAATGAGCTATAAAGAAGTAGATGCGTGCCCACCATGCTATTTACACCGGAGGTTGTGGGCCTCACCACTTCTGCTGTTTAAAATCTTATGCTTTTTTGCAGGAAAGAACCAATGTCTAATTCTCTTATTATGTGTAGCGCATCTATTCTAAAAGTTTTGAACTGACAGAGGAAAGCTGAATGGGTATGTATGTGGTGCAGGGCCGTGAGAGACTAAGCGGTAAGCCGTTGTACATACTCGTGGAAGCTCGTTGAGATTGTATTGCTTACGAGGCGAGAATTCTTCTGCTTTCTGTACACTAGACCACTTCATTTCCAAGGTGGAAAGCTTGCTTTCGTATTTTGATTCATGCTGCCTGTATAATCCCCGTCTGTTCACGTTGCTCTTGAAATGTAAACGGTTGATTAAATTTTTATCTCCAAACAGATCGCTTCAGTCAAAGCGTGACACCAGACTGATATATAATATAATATAATAGGCTAGATGACTTTTCAAATAAATGTATGTTTATCGGTAAGCAGCAGTAGTATACGCTCGACCTGCGCAAACCGCAGCATTATCAACGTAATCTTGGCAAATGGGGGAGCAGAATGAGCTTACTCAATAGTTGCTGGTTGAAATTTCATTAATTTATCTTCTAAAGTCAGTGCTCTCATAATTCCTATCATTTTAAGTCATCGACGCCTTTTATGTTCTACCGGCCAGGGGTCTGTCCCCTATTAATTCTTTAGTGGGGGGGTATAAATATAATCAAACACGTGTGAATATCCAATGCTCATTTAACTGTTGATCACTTCTTCCATTCAAGTCAACCTGAAGCGGCTCGAGCGTGTCATAATTGCTGCTGCAGTAAAAGAAGCACACTAAAAGGATAGTTTTATTTGTACATCAGCATCAACGATATACAATTATCAGAGAGATTTAGAGAGAGAGAGAGCTGCTTCTCTCTGCGCAACGTACACCACCTCAGTGACCATATAAAGGCTTGAAAATATTTGGTACATTACTACTTTTGAGTTTCTAGAATGAACATTGTTGCTCAAGATTCGACTACATTTATATGTGTATAAACCAATACTAATCGTCGGGGATTAGTTAATCATAATTCTAACCCAATACTGAACTTATTCTGGGTTTCCTGGGCCGGAGGAGGGGCAGAATCTGATACAGTCAGCCATCAAAATAAAAGTTGGGTTGATCCAATGGGCCAATTTATGTGGCCATTACGATTATGATTTTGTTTTGTTTTATTTTATTTTTGGGGGTAGTGATAAACAGGGAAGGGAGTAAAACAGCTGCAATTAATACTCTCCTCAACTGAAATACTTCGTGCACAGGTACAAGTGTGGAATGCATTTCCTCACCCTCCCATGTGCTTGTGTATAATTATATTCAGAGCACAACTATGTAGGCCCTGTTCGTTATACAAAATAGGTAAAGGGAGAGGATCTTGGAACACAATCATCAGAATTTTAATAAAATAAGGAAATCAGTAAGTGGTGAGCCCAACACGGGCAGAATTAAATGGGTGTCAACGCCTGGGCGTTGAACCAAATGCCTGGCCCATTTAATGGCAACGACGCTAAATTTTACCAAGTGCCACTATGTATGTGTGCCAGAGGTGCCGATCCTGATAATAATAACAGTGAAGGCCCTTGGAGCAATTCTGCTGCTCTTGCAGGAGAAAGATCTGAAAATTTTCTCTTACCTCCCTAATTTTACTTTGATTTTCAACCTAATAAATTTGAGGGTTTGAACGTGAACAACCTTTTTTTTTAATTAAGGTATATAGTCTAATAAAACCATCCTCGTTGGGTGGAACCGAACCTAATATTTAACAGGTAGTTCGGTGTTTATTTATTTAAGTATTCAGTCATGTTCGATTTGATAGTTCATTTAACAATAAATGAATAGTTTTTAGTATTTACTTCATAAACGAATAGAATTTAACCATAGGAATATATAAACTACTTGTTTATATATTACACTTTAGACCTATAAATTTTTGTTATTATATGTTCCATGCATCCCGAAAGTTCTCTTACACGTATAACCTCGTATAAGTAGTTTTCGGTTTGTGAATATATTTTATTACTGGATTGCATAATTATTGGTTGTATAATTTTATCGCCAGGTTACATCTTATCACTCTAAGGCTAAGATATGATAACGAATATTTATAGAATATTTACCAAATATCTACCGAATACGAACCTGATAATTCACCAAAAAATGCATATAAACTATTCACGAATTGTACTCGAACACACATCTTCTATTCGGTTCGAATATACAAATTTGCGTGGTCGAATGCGAACCTAATACGAATTCGAATATTGCGGTAATTGGTTCGCTTCCACCCACTGCATCCTCATGCTAAGGAGGTAAAGTAAATGTAGACAGTGTGCTCAGGGAAAGATTAATTTATTTAGCTCACTTCTACCCTCTTAATAAATGACCATGTGAATTGCATGTGTTTCTGTATTATCTGACACCAGTTTTTTTTTATTTTTTTCTCTAAAATTAAAAAGGGAGGACATTGTCATATAAAAATTCTCAACATGCATGTGAACGGAATCCGCTTTCGTCCCACACGTTTGGAGCAGTACTTGTGACGGACAACCTTAATATTATGCACATATTTTGTGTTCAGTGTTGTGACTGTTATGTGTATGAGGTGGTAGAGAAGTATTTCTCGTGTCGAGACGCGAGCAATTTGTGTTTATTCGTCTCCCTGGAACTTGTGCTGCTTCTCATTTTACCTTTTTCCCCCCGCCTTTAAATTTGCTTGTGTTTTAAATTTTCAATTTTAATGACTTATAGTATTCTCATTGTTTTCTCGCTACGAAGAGGAGGAGGGAGAAGAGAGAAATGGTTTATTTTATCTAATATAATGCCCTATATTGCACTAACCAAATAGATATAGGAAGCAGAGTACTCTATCTCATAATTTTTTGGATTCACATGCTCTCCAATTAGATGGTAATTTGAGAATATGAAATTATCCCAATAATTATCATCTGCCTCATTTTTAAGATGGATGAATTATCAATTTTTTTACATCCCTCTTACTAGATGTTTTAGTGTTTTGTCGATGCCAAATGTCCAATTAGACTCACACGACGAAAACAAAGTAGTGAAACCTCTTTCTCCCTAGCAATTTTTGACATCTTAAGCTTTCTTTTCACTATATTTGAAGGTAATATCATGCCGTCCCATTCTTTGTTCCAAAATTTATTTTTTTTTGTAGTGGACTCAACATATTTTCATGAGATTGGAAGTAGTTAGTATCTTTATACCAACGTGCCAAATAATTTTCTGACACGATCCTCATGAATAAGATAGCACTAATGCTTCGCTGTCGAGAAAGTTTTGAGTCTAATTGCACATTTGGCTAAGAACAAAATACCAAAGTATCACCGGTGCTTAAAAAAAAAAAATACTAAACTAGTAAAGAGAGGTGTTCAGAAAATACTAATTTGGTAATTTTAGCCAAAATAAAATCAATAACATTTTGGTTTCTTGGATAATATGAATTAATTCTGATCTTACTGTGGCTACGTTTGCGGGCAGAAGAATAATTTAGCAGAATATAGTAACTTTTAGAAAATGCTGGAAATAAATATATTTCTTTAATTGTATAAGGGAGGAGAAGATGTGGATCCAGCTGTTCCGAGAGAAAAGCTCCCAATGGAGAAGGGAGAAGCTCTTCTTGTTCTAAGACATATTAAACGGTATCAGCTGCTCAAGTAATCATATTTCCCACTGTTTACTTATTACGTTCATGGATCACAATTCTCAAACATCCTGAATAATATGATAAGTAACTAGAGTACCTTAGTTATTTAGGCCAGAGAAAAGTTAAAATACTACTAGGAGAGAAAACCAAGTCAAAAATTACAACTGTTTACTTTTAACAGCAGTGCGTAGAACCTTCTTGCAAGCTACAAACCCAGCTACTAAGAATACGTCTCTGGCTATACCTATTCCATTGATATGCACAAGTGAGAATGAGATTGCCTTAAAACATGCGCACCAAAAGAAAAAATAATAATTCAAGGTCCCAAAACGAAAAATCTGTAGCGTGATAGTACCAAGTGATGCTTTCAAGTGGCAATTAAATTGAATTAAAAAAAATCTAATACCAATTACAAGTATATAACACAAACCTATTGCCGAAGATATATATATACCAGAGTCAAGACATTGTAGTTCCCAGAAACCCCCTTGGATCAATCCAATCTTGTTCATGGTTAGACATGTACTTAGGGCTCATAAATGAATTTATACCGAGTTTTTTTTTTTTTTTTTTTTTTTTTTTTTTGCGGGGGGGTGTAATTTAACAGTCATTGGATAAGTTATACAGGTTACGAATATTCACCTACATTCTTTTTTTTTATTTATCTTGACCAGTAAATTGTAACAGATCATAGAAAAGAAGAGTGAAATCTAGCTTCACTCTAATTGTGCACATGGACTTTAACATTTTTAAGTAAGATTGTTTAAAGATTGCTTAGGTATTATCTAATTACAGTTCAGACAAATAGGAGGTGCTATTTGACAACATATTTACTTGCTGTCACAAAAGTAGAAGCTTCTGAAAACAACGCAAAAGCTAATTTGGAGCTATTCCACCAAGCCAAAACAACCACTGTCCTCTTGTCCCATTGCCTTAATAAACCCTCCACCACAAAATCCAAATTAGAAAGTAGAATTTTAAACAAACGACTTTTCTAACCGTAGAACGAGAAATTTCCCCTTCCAAACCAAACACCAAATTTTTGTTCCTATTTTTCTCCAATATCATCATACGTCCATTACACCAAAACCAAGAAAGGAAAAAACACAAATAAGATTACAAGAAGGTAATTTAATTAAAAAAAAAAAAAAAACTCTACGCATCTTCCCGGCTCGAGTTAAACCGCCCAAGTCAGTTTGAAAAAACAGCCCAAAAATAACCAGCTAAAAGTTTTATAAAAAAAAGAATATTAACATCCTCGTTAAAATCTGACTTCATGTCATTATATTCTAGGGTCATTTTATTTTGGACATTAGTCCCATAGATCTTTAATATTTTCAAATTAATATCAACGGTGCAGAGACTAGTTTCAAAACGTTAAATGATTTAAGGGACTAATGTACAAAAGGAAACCTAGATTTTATAGATAATTAGGAAACAAGGAAGCACCGCTCGCGGATCGAGCACGACCAGCTCTCCTTTCCCCGCACCGCAAACGGACTCTCCGCTGGACTCCGGATCCGACCCGCTACGTACCCGGCCCACAATAACCCTGCACACCAGCATCGCCCTACGCCCGGCCCCACCGCCCCTGCTCTCGTGGGCCCCACCGCTCCCCCCGAAGGTCCTTATCCCTCCCGACTCAGAAACAACGCTGGCGTCGTAGATCCCGCCGCCGCCGCCGCCGCCGGAGGAGGGGGAGCAGTGGAAGCGCATCATCTCGTTGCCGTCGGCGGCGCACCGGGCGTCGCTGGCCCCAGCGCGGGCGCGGACCAAGGAGCGGTACTCCTCGAAGCGGGCGACGGTTCGGGTGGGGTTGTGGACCCGGAAGAGCATCTCGATCCGGCCCGGGAACTGGGACCCGCCCGGGGACCAGCTGGATCCGAAGATTATCTCGACGACGCGGCGGGAGGAGTGGGCGGAGGGGAGCTCGGTCAGGGTGGAGAACGACGAGGTGGGCCCCGGAGGCGGAGGCTGAGACGGGGTGCCGCTGGATTTGGGTTTGGGTTTGGGCTTGGGCTTGGGCTTGGGCTTGGGCCTGGGTGATTGAGGAGGATGATGAATGGGTTCGTCTTCGGGGGGCTTTTTGGGAAGAGGGGGGTGTTTGGGGAAGAGGAAGACGACGTCGCGGAGAGTTTGGGTTGAGCCGCCGCAGGAGGCGGCGGGGATTAGAGCCTTCTTGGGTTTGGGGACGCAGACGACGTCGTCCAAAGCGGTGGACTTGCATTGGAGGGATTTGAAGAAGCTCGTCGCCATATTTGATGGACAATAAAGAAAAAAACGAAATTAGAGGAAATGAGAGGGGGGGATTTATAAAGAGAGAGAGAGGGGGAGAGAGCGAGGCACAGGGCACAGGGGATTTTTGAGAGTCCAAATAGGAGAAGGAGAAGATCGGTAGTTTGATATTCAATTTATTAGGGGGGTGTTTTTTACTTGCTTCTACCCTCATCTGTGCCTATTTATTGCTGCCCCTTTTTCTCCTGCTTCTTAATATGAAAACGTTTGCATATTAGGACCTAAACAATGTTTTGTATGCTAACTATTCTCCTTTTTCCTTTTTTGGAATCAATTCTACTTGCTTTATGGATAGATTCATTGCCTTTTGGAAAATTTAAATCCGCCAATTTTTGGGGATAGAAACGACTAACTCTGTATAGCGCGGATCATGTGCCGGGGGGGGGTCTAAAGCTTCTGTTTCAATTTTCTCCATTATTTGGACCCAACAAATTAGATGTACCAATCATGTAACTCTTGAAAATTGTGAGCAATATGACAACATCTCAAAAAATCCAGAAGATCCCGTGTTCAGTGGAAAATTATTATAGAATTTAACATTATAAATAATCAGATATGTTAGCCTAAATGTATTTTATGCTCAGCTTACGACATAACAATTAAACTAACAAAGATTGAATTTAATTTTTTTTAATACGTAGCAACCTTACATGCTAATTATTAAAATAACACAATACATGAAAATATTATATTGTTTTGATGAGTATAGTAAGATGTATATTTAACATAGTAGGGTATAATATATTATTTCATATATCATTTAATGGGTAGTGCATTCGTCTATATTTGGCAATGCATATATCATTCTCATCCCCTACCTATTATTGAGACTTTCCTTCCAGCATTCATAAATAAACCTACTCATCTATTTTTATTTTTATTCCTAACAGAGATAGATAAATAAAAGCACATGATAGGAGAGCAAATGATTGGCCTAATATTTCGAGCTCATAATGAGCCAAAATCGAAAATAGTTGACTTGCTCAGGCTAAGGTTATCTATTTTGCCTCCGCTTGGAGCTCTATTTGTGAGGCTGAATTTTCTGTATTTTTCTCTTAAATTACAAATGAAATAACTTTAGTTGACAAGGTCTAAACTGCAACAAACTCCAAACTTTAATATAGGCGCTTATTTAAAAGATTTTTCGTCTGTAGACATGATTCAGCAGTAAAAAAAAAAAAACAAGGCAGGGTGGTTTATTCTGGTATTAAATGTGCTTTTGCCACCTTGTCTTTTCCTAGGACAAAAGCTAAATATTAATCTATGCTACAAGTTTGGTGTAACGCTAGATACCGTAATTATGAAGAAATTAAAGGTAAAGATCACAAGTATCCAGTGAAATTATGATTCCTCGGTTGTGGGCTTAGAGAGGGTAATAATGTGGTTGGTTTTGGCTAAGCCCAAGAATCTTGGGTTCAGGGTCCGGTTCCATGTGGGCTCAGCACGAGCTTCATCATCATTGCTTTGCTATAGTAGTTCATAGTGTGGAGACTAGCCCTCAGGAGTCGATGAACTCTCTGAGCTAGCATCAGATTGTGAATTTAAGTACTCGTTGATTTGTCTTGCTGCTTTTGGACTCCTTCAAGGTTCATCATGCTGTCAAGCTCATCGAACTCATCAAGATTCAAGGCGCGCATTATACAAGGATTTGAGTATGTTAATTAGTGGATTAATTATTGAGGTAATTGGTCTGATTCATTAGAAACTGATGGATTTAGAGGGGGCACTGATGATCGATCATTAGAATAGAATGGCTTGTGATTATTTGAACATAATTAGTAAGGGATGTTTGTGAATTTAAGTACCTGTCTCATTCAATTAGGGACAAAAACAACATGAAAGAAGAGGGGAAATTAGATGAACAAAAATAAAGAAAATACAGAAGAAATAATCAACAGTTACGTGGCATCTGAAAACTAAATTAAGAGGGAGGAAAGAAGACCTTAAAGTCAAGCTGCAAGCTTCGTGCAGAAAATGGAAGGAAAAGAAAAATAAACTAATAATAGGTGATATATATAATTCATTCTTATATTTAAAGAAGTATTCTGATTAAGAGGATTTGTTTAATTGGAGAAGTTTCAAATTTTTGAATAAAAGTGGTTTCCGAGATTTTACTTTCAAATCCTGAGATTACCTGCAACCTAGTCAATCTCTGCTTCTACTTACGAAAAAGGGTTATTTTCTTTTGCGATGTCAAAAGTAGCATTTATTCATGATCCATCGTGCGTGAGAGTACTTTGAGTTTACATGCACCCTTTTTTTTTCCTTCCCATTAATTGTTAAGCTGAGAAAAGAGATGGGCAAGTTACTTTACTTGATTAAAGTTATAGCATGTTTGTTTAACTGGCCAAAGCCCTACTCTTAATACATTCCTTTAAAACTTTTGAGGTAGAAAGCACACACGCAACGACGACGAAAGGGATAAAGAGAACATGAAGCCGGCGTTGGGGAATAAACTAGCGTCATGTTGTTTATTTGAAGTCATTCTCCCCTTAGTTTTTTATTTTCTTTATACGTACACTTGAAAATCCTGGACGAGTAAGCTGTTAGCTATATTCCCTTGTCATGTCCTTCGCCTACTTTCTCAAGACAAGTACGTTTCTATTGCTTTCCATCTGCGATTGCTAGTTTTAGGTGTTTGAAAATTTGAAAGAGTGAAACAAAAGGCTAGCTGTAGATAATGGTCCCTATAGATATGAGAAAATGATAGGAATTGAAAATTTATAATTCACACATTCGCTCGCGAGGTATAGTCACACTAGCACATCAATTAGACGAGAGAAAATGCGATTACTCAATTAAAAAAAAAGTCCAAGTGGGGTAGCATTTTCGTCGCAGTCGCTAATAACACTCCAAAATCTCATTATGAAAATGACTGCTCTATTAATTGAGCTACAAATTTTTTTAGGTTTAGATTCTTTTAAAGGGCATATTGTTGTTGTGAGAACTAACCTTGATAGTTATTGCTCATCGCTCTTGCTTTGTGGACAAGGGATCGCTTAGGACAATAAAAGCTGATTTTTCACTCCATAATAATCTAATACAAGCAAGTCTCAGTCAAGTTGGTTGGTGGGCGTTAATTTTCTATCATCCTTAGCTTCCCTGCACCGTACGTGTCAATGCTTAATTTCTGATGCATTCATTATATATGGGAAGATGCACGTACATCATCAAGTCGTTAGTGTTACTAAGAGATGTATAGGTAGCTCTAGAAGGCGTAAAGGGAATATTGTGATGTCTTAAGAGCTAGCTTTACAAATATCAAATCAGTCACTGCTCTGTTGGAGATGTGAAAGTTATATATGTTAAGCATGCAAATGAGCATGCACGCTACTAGGCACTCTTCTTGCTTTTGCTCAAAAAAGAAAGGAAAGGTATGAAAGCCCAACATCCAGTTAGTATTTCTTTCGGGTTAAATTACACTAAACCCCCAAGAACTTTCAATGTTCAGTACTAAGCCCCCAATAACTTTCAAAATCGCCTCAATATATTTTGCAGGGAACCCCTAATATCTTTCGGATAAATGTCAGTCAACCTCACAATAGCTTTCAAAATGTTTTTTTTAAAAATGTTTTTTCCTTAATTTATAGGGTTATCTGCAAAATACAAAAAGCGTAGAGGTGTTCTGCAAAACTCAAAGGTCATTGGGAATTTAGTGAGATATTGAAAGTTATTGGGAGTTTACTACAAAATGCTGAAAGTTCTCGGAGGTTCAGTGAACCTTTTTTTTGTTTTTGGCAGTTATTATTATCATTATTATTTGGGAAAAGAAGGGAATATAATCAAATCAAAGCAAAAGACACAGAAATTTTGGGCTCAAACTAAAAGTACGCTAAGCCTAAGACATAGCCCATCGACAATTCTTTTGGAGTTTGGGCTTTTTGTAGAGGGACAAAGCCGTGAGATAAGAAAGGAGACAGCCTAGAGGTTTTGTCATATAATAACAAAGAACACTGGGAGAGTGCAGAGAATATTCAAAGAAGAAGAACAAGAAGAAGAACAAGGAAAACTTTGGGAAGTGATCTAATAATAGCTTGGTTGCAAGATTTGAATTGGAGAGGGTGTTTGATTCCATGAATCATATCACAGTGGTCGAGGCAAAAGGGCTGGGACCAACCTCTGCAGCCTCACGCCTGCAGAGCTTTTCTCCTTTCCCTTCTCTTTGGGCTTGTATCTCCCTTTTTGAAATTTGAAGGGGAGCGTGGAACTAATTAATTATTATTAGTTGTGATCAAAGTGTAAGCTAATTTGAACCATGAGAAATGCTTTGACCAATAATATTCGTACAGTGTTTGTCTGGATTCCTAGGGAGAGGAGACTTATGCAATAATGAATATCTCGTTGTCTAATTAATAAACGAATGCAACAAAATTAGGAGGTAGATTAAAGTAAACTTATTCAAAATTTTGATATTGGGTTACTATTGGGCCGAGTTTCTAATCTGCAAATGAAATCAAATGATTATGGGGCATCTTAGGCTTTTTAGTGCCTCCTGTTTTGGTGCACAGAAGATCCCGTGATGTGGAGTTCTGATAGGTACTCTTACTCCGGTTTTTTTACCTCTCAATTTAATTATCAGCGACTTATTTTCCCGTTAAAAGATGTGGCAAGCCCATGTATTAACCTGCTTTAAGCCTGGGCCCATGTGGTAAACCACTACAAGCCTTTAGGCAAGCGGTAGTCGATTTAACGCTAGTCCATAACCCCCTGTATATAGGATTAGCTCACTGCCATCCCGACGCCATCGTAATATCCCAACACCAGCCTGCCATCGTAACAAAAACATATATTTGAAGGCCACGCCATAACGCACAGCAAGCCAACCTTAACGGCTGAAACAAATGTTGAAAGCTGTTTCCTACAAAATAATATTGTAATATTTTCGCACTGTACGCTTAGCCCACCTAGTAACCCCATTTGATGCCACTCAAACTTCAAAATTTTAAAAAAAAAATTTTAAAAAAACTTTTTAAGTCTTTGTACTAGCTCGCTGTAAAGGAGCAAGTACTCAGATTAAATGTTCACCGAAAAAATGTTATTCGGGCATGAACTTGAATATCCGATAATCAAGAGGTTGACATTTGTTTAATGCGCATTTCATACCCTTGACTTAGGTCTGCTGGGTACGTTTTCCACGTAGCCCATGTTGAAGCCCACCGTAAGACTTTAACTAACGTTAATAAGGCACCGGTACTTTTTAAAGAAGCTTAATCATTGCTCATGTCATGAGCTGAGCTGAACGGAGAAGACGACAGGGAAAATTGAAAAGATTATGGATAAAAACAACGGACACTTTCTTTTAGAGCAATTTATTATCAGTAGATTTAATAGAATTTAGCGTGCAGGTACTATGACAGACTCCTAACTGAAATTGGTAAAGGGCAACAAGAATCAAGTGGTGTTGACAAAAATTATTTTTCATTCTTGCTGCAGCGTTATCAAATCCTGAAACATTTTTGTACAAGAGCATGGTAACCTAGCTTAATAGAACAGTAGTGATGCGCAAAAGGTAAAACGTCCAAGATCCCGGAATACTCACGGCCTCCCTCTGATCTTCAAGCATATAATATGGCGACAAGCTAAGCCTCGACATCCTCCATCTCCTCTCCTTCCTCACTCCCAATCCTGTTCTCCTTGTAAACATACCACTTGGCCGACAGCAAGAACACGGCCAAGTTCACCGTGCTCAGCGCCGCCAGCAGCCAATAGAAATAGTCGAGCTTCCCCTTGTTCAAATCGTCGGGCAGCCAGGCCCCGGGGCCGCTCTCACCGGTCAATTTATGAACCATCGTCACGAGGGCCGAGCTGAGGAAGAAGCCGAGCGACAGCGTGCTCAGGAACATCCCCGTGCTCATGGTCTTCATCCCCTTGGGGCACTCCCGCAAGAAGAAGTCCAACTGGCCCATGTAACAGAACGCCTCCCCCGCCCCGACCAGGAAAAACTGAGGCACCAGCCAGAACACGCTCATCACTACCGCCCCTCCCCTGCGGTGCAGCAGCTCGTAAAGACGGTGGCGTTCGATGATGGCGGCGGCCACCATGGCCAGGATTGACAAAACGAGGCCTACGCCGATGCGTTGGAGCGGGGTCAGGCTCTGGGGATTCCCGGTTACGCGGCGGGAGACCGGGGCGACGACGCGGTCGTAGAACGGGACGGTGAGGAGGATGGAGCCGACGAAGAAGACGGTGAGGGAGCCGGAGGGGATCTTGAAGGACGGGCCGATGTGGCGGTCCATTTTGGTGGCTTGGGAGACCGAGAAGGTCGTCATTTGGGCGTAGATGGTCCAGAACAGGATCGTCGTGGCCCATATCGGGAGCATTCGGACCACCATTTTCACCTCTTCCACGTCTGTCAGCGTTGAGAGTCGCCATTTTGTTTGCTTGTCTGTTGCGCCGTCAATTATTGCGGCCCGGTCCAAAAACCTGTAAAAATTTAAGACGGCAAGAGCGAGACAAGTGATTAGCTAGCGTAACAGGTTATACAACAACAAATTCTCCTCATCGTCTAACAAATAATTAAGGATTGTAGTTTTATATTCTAATAATAGCATCAGCTGTTACGTGTTGGCGTCCTCCAAATTAGTCTCCGCTTGGTTAAGAAGGGGGCATCAACTCCTCTTCCTCTTCCTCTTCTTCCTCCTCCTCCTCGTCCTCCTAGGGGCCAAATTCTCGTTAGGTTTGGATCCTTTACGCATCATTATGACCCTTGGGGTGCAATATCTTCAGTAGTACTTGCATACATTTATGACTCTGTTCAACATTTAAGAAAGCTTTCATTTGTTTCAGTGTTTCTGATCTACTCACTCACTGCACACCGATACCTTGCACAAGAGGAGAAAGCAATCTCAGTCGAGGTGCAGTCGTTTCGTGTACCCTTGTGATCCCTAAAATCTCTTCACAACCATCAACTCTCTTGTCATTTCTATTTGGCCCTTCTCGGTACCCTATTAAAGATTTTGCAGGCTTTTTAAGTCAGAGTGCATCATGGAAGAGATAGAGCTCACTAGAATTGATTCAAGGAACCTAGTTAATTCTCAGGGGGGGACAAAAAACCACAGCCCATCCCCTCGCTGGACATTGCGTCATTTCTTTAATTACTTGTTCTTTGTTTTTAGTGAGCCCATAGTTTCCGCCATGGATATTCAATGACTGCTAGCTTCCTCAAACTCAAGATTCCGAATACTATTCAATGACTGCTTTGCTCACTAACTCGTCTTAACATTAATTGGCCGAAGATTCAGGTTTCCCTAACCCATCCGATGAATTGCATGAAGTATATTCATTTGAACAGTGCCCGCGGTATTGGTTGCAAAGGAACATAAACTAAGATGAATTAGGCTTTTCTACCTAGACCAAAATTGACTCAAAAAAATGTAAATCTTCAATTAAATAGCACGCCGTGCTGGTTTCGCTCCCAAAATTCTAGTAAATTCTATCTCGTATTTTTCCTTAGACCAAACATATACATTGAACTAAATATGTGCAATACTCGTCTTTAACAAATAGAACGTGAATGAAGTATCTAATACAAGGTTGCATTTAGAGAATATTAAATCGTGAATAAGTTATAGTAGGCAATCAATTAGGAGCACGACGCGCAACTTAAAAACAATTGCCTAATTTAACGATGAAATTAATGATCATGCATGTGCTCTCTTAATTATCTCCAATCCCCGACAATAGTATCTCATGGTTGCCATCACCGGTGTTGAACGTGGGCACTACAGTTTGTTGCACGCAAATTTAAATGTACCCTTATGGCCTTATCCATATGCCTTTCAAATTTAACTTGGTTCAAATTAAGATACCGACTAGAGGCAGTCTGGATTTAACTTAATAAGGTTGTACCAGCTATCAGGAAACTTTTGGCTGATTCAATTATTTATAATCTCTTACCCCATGATCAGGACTAGTTTACTGATAAACTAAGAATCTAGATTGAAAGTTCTTAAATTAATTTTTAGTATTAAACTATTATCAAGGAGAAAATATCTATTTGAAGATTTGTCAGATTCTAGACCCCAATAGATGTCATGAAGTCTTGACATCCAACAATCAATATTTTTTTTTTATTATCAAACTTTACTTCAATCTCAAACTCTTTGAATATTTTTTGCCTTTTTTATTTCCCTAGCCACAGGGAGCCCAGTGAACTACTCCGACCACATGATACCTTTTATTTCCAAACTCCTTATTTCTGTAAGAGTTATTCTCTCGGTGCTTTTATTTTCAGAAAAAGAGGCTATAAAAATGAAAAAGACAAAATGACTTTTCTTTATAAAGTTGAAAAAGAAAACAAGAAAACAAACCGAAAATTTATTTCCCCATCAACCACCCCTTTCACGTGAAGCCAAAAAAGCCAAGAAATAACTCCTCTGTCTCATTCCGGATATGGCCCTATTGTTTGAATCTCGAATCAAAACGCCAACTAAATGGCCTTAATTTACCCATTAATTTCCTATGCATAATTTGTAGCTCCAAAATTTCTCTGGTTTCTAATTTTGTTTGGGGTGATAAATCTCAAATAACAATACTAATTAATTAAAGAGCTTAAAATTTAAAACCGCAACGCTCCATATTAATATCAATACTAATTAAACTTTAAAACCAAGACAAATTCGTGCAGCACGAAAGGGTAATTTTAAGTTTGAAAAGAGTGAGAATTTCAGGTACCGGAATTGCTTGGTGTGTGGCAGCCGCTCCTTGCCCTTAATAATGTTCGGCCTCTTCCCCTCCTCGTCTCCTCCCTCCGCCGCCCTCCGGTCCACATTGTACAGCATCGCCGGATCAGACGGCAACTCCGCCCTCCTCTTCCTCCACGCTCCGACCACCACCGCCGCAATCTGCGTCAACGGGCTCCCCATCAATCTCTTAAACCGATACCTCGGCGTCCCCGCTATGAACAGAACCAGGCCGACGACGATGGAGAGGGCGCAAATCCCGTAGCCCCACCGCCTGCCGACGTTGTCCTGTATGTAGACCAGCACCGTCACGGCCATCAGGGACCCGAGGCTGATGAAGAAGAAGAACCAGCTGAAGAACTTGGTCATGCTCTTCTTCTCTCTCGGGTCGGACTCGTCGAACTGGTCCGACCCGAACCCGGAGACGCTCGATTTCAGGCCCCCCGTTCCTAAAGCAGTCAGATACAGAGCCAGGTAAAGAACCCCCATCTGCATCCCACTCGCCGGGGTGCAGGGCGACCCGTGAGCGTCGCACGGCGGCGGTCTCAGCCCCGGCGCCGCCGTCGATACCGTCAGGACCGTCACGCCCTGAATTTTTAGACTAACTAGTTAGTTGAGGGCAGAATTAACGGTGAATTAATCTTGGGAAAGGGGGCGAGATTTACGGAGGCCTGGACGGCGGTGAAGATGGCGATGGTGAGGTAACGGCCGAGGTAAGTGTCGGCGACGAAGCCGCCGAGGAGGCAGAGCATGAAAGAGGTGCCCATGAAGTTCGTGACGTCGTTGGCGGCGGCGGCATTGCCGACGTGCATCGTGTCGGTTAAGTAGGTAACGAGGTTGACGGCGATGCCCAGCGTTGTCAGGCGCTCGCACAGCTCCACCCCTTCATCATAAATTAAATTAAATTAAAAATTATCTACCGTTAGCAACTTGGAATAACAACCAAAAACACTACTAAAAGGGTATTAATTAAATCAAATTAAATTAGTTGGGTTTTATGTGCAGTGCAGACCGAGAGTTAGAGCGGCGCATGACCAGCCGCCGGTCTCCGACCGGACGGCTGGCCGGCCCTTGAAGTCCCAGGCGTCGGAGACGATTTTCCCGGCGTTGTCGGTTTCCGTCAAATTTAAATCTTTTTCCATTTCTGAAATAAAAGGGGACCAAGGGAGAATTAAGAGACAAGGGAGAATTAATGTGAAGCTCGTAGCCGGTGAAAGCCAAGATATTAAATGTGGTGACGTTAATGAGGAGAGACAAGGCGGGGAGAGAGGAGGGGGAGCTCGAGCTTTATAGAGGGAAGGGTAGGGGTGTTTTGGTCTTTTGATGTGGAGGGGCACGTGTGGGGATAAGCCCAACCCCAGTGACTTCCCGAGTTCCCGAAGCGTGTGTGACTCGTTACAGGCTACCTTTCCGTTTCGGCGGATTGTAGTTAAAGGGGTTTCGTTGATTTCCTAGAATCAAAGAAAAAGAAATAGGATAAGGAAATTATTAAAAGTTCTCTTCCACATATTTCTTCAAAAAAAATTATGAAATGAGTTTCTTTAAAATTGAGTCACTTCATCTAATAATACAGTGACAACTCATTTCATCTCATTTTTTTTCTTACTTTTAGGAAGTGAACCAAACACAAGAAAAGAGACTATTTACGAAATTGGTTTCCTATAACAGATTTCCTTGTTTTTTTAACCAACCAAACAACCCCTAACAATAATAGTGCAGAAATCTAAATAAACAAAGATTTTTCTTTCGAGGATCGGTTGTCTCAATTTAATTAACACTTTTTTTATGTCATTTAAAACTACACTCATTCTTATTGTTTTTTTTTTTCACTGCCCAGGATAAATGACCAAGTTATTTATTAGTGAAACTTATGTAGGATTCTGATCCCTCGCTGTTACAGCACTCCAATTATTAGATCATAATCAGCTTAATTAGTAGAGAAGTATCATGTACAACGCTCCTCAGATCAGTGCACCACCTCGAGACAAACCGAACACCTAACTTAGACGACTCGAGGAGTCGACATCTCGCGTGGCCGGCTCAAAGGCGGTGCTAGTCGGTCAACTCTCTGCCGAGTCGACCTGGCAGATGACGTACACGGCGAGGTGGTCGATATCTTCCGGAGCCGACACGAAAGGCAGAACATCTCGACATTCCACCTAGGAAAGGAAGACTGCGACATTTCTCGAGCCCCTCACTAGCAACAAGTCGTCATCGTATTGAATATGAGATTAAAGACATCAATTCTCCGTGCTCGTAGATCTTTACGGCATGTCGGCCCATGTGCCCCTATCACACCACATTAACGTTTAGATGATTTCCTCACCACTCGATGGCTGACACCTGTAAAGCATATGCTGACTCAGCCGTCAGCTCAGACTCGGCCAAATTTACTGAGCTACTCCTCTATTACTACTATAAATAGGGGGACTGTTTTCCATATCAGGTAAGCATTTTTCTAAGCCACTTCCTATTCAAAAGAAAATTCTTTAAGCAGTTATATTGACTTCCCCACTCAAGATTATCAACTAACTTGATTGTCGGAGGAATTTCCGTGAACCCAACCCCAACCTTTCACGAGCTGTTGTATGTGCAGAACTCTACAGGAGATAATCAGGATTGGGCATTAGGAGAAGTTAGCGGTCCCTTACCACTCTTGACACTTAAATTAATTTGTATGATCCATAGCATCAACACTTGTGATGGGAGATTCCGGTGAGATTTTTCCATATACCTTCCTACATCTGCATAAACCTTGAAAAGTAAATTTTTATTCTAAAAAAAACAAGTAAGATTAAACAAGTGATGTATAGACTTAAAACCGACTCTATTAAGCAAGGGTCCGTATTCTCTACAATCTTGACGATAGAGAAAGCCTCCAATTAACAATATGGATTAGTGATACTAGTGTTAGTGAGTCCCACAATTAAATATTTTTATGTATGTAAATAATTAATATTATTCATGGGAATACTGAGTGAGAATATTTGATTGGTGAATTGTACAATTTATCTACAACTAATGATGTAGAAGATCTAATGCAGCGCGGAAGTGATAAATCAGGGAATCCACCAACGGATGCTCTTTGAATCCACAAAGAACGATCTCAGAATCAACAAAGAGCTTCGAATCCACGAAGAAAATATAATAAGAGAATTTTATTAATAAAAGTGATCTAATTTTTTAGGGTTACATATCTCTTCTTGTTCGCGTGGAAAAAAGTTGCGGATGTTTCCATTGAATCTGCAATTGAACTCGTTACAAATTTATTTTTTTACAACGATATTCAAACAATACTTCGCCTTTTTATAAGTCTTTACAATGAAAAAATCGAATTAAAAATTACAACTTTAATTCCAGTATGAGCAAACGTGGGGCCCGTTTATCGGACCCTCGCTTGCGTGGGTATCTTTGCCTGTGCCGGGGACTTTATTCCTTCCGTGGACCACCGCGCAATCCCGATCTTTAATCGCAGATCCAGATGCTGGGTTTGTAGCTATAAGGGATTTATTTCACGAAGGAAATAAACACCTGACGGGGATCAGCTCACGAAGGAGATGATCGCCGGAGCGGGTGAGATCTACTAGGAGAAATAACACTTATATTAGTGCATACATGAAAAGTGAATGAAAAGACAGATATTGTGGAACTCCCCCTACAATAATGCATTGAGTAAAAAAAAAGAAACTAAAAAAAACATGCGTGAATCACAATTTCACCTAAATTCTCCCCTTTTGTTATTATTAAAAAAATAAAAAAACATACCTATCGGCATACACAATATGAGGTTAAATCAGAGAAAATCATCCAAGAGGTGTTCAGAAGAGATATGCACACACATTCACCTAGAATTTAATATTATAAATAACACAAATGATCAAAATCGAAACACAAAACATACGATGACATGAGAAACACTGCAATATGCACACGGATAGTTAAAAAGCATTCTTAATGTGTGTAATAGAGAGTGAAGTTCTTATACAAGGTCACAAGATATATTCAGATATAACAATGTGAGAAATGAGCTGATATGAATACTCAAACTAACTCAACCTTTAAAACTAAAGAGCAATGCAAATAACTAAAATTTCCTTGAGAGGAATATTTCAAACTTTGTCATTTTGACATTTATAGTCAATATAACCCCTTGTTAAAATTTTTGAAAATTTTCCTCTTTTAATTATTTGCAAATTACTTGTGTGTGTGTGTGTTGGGGTGGGGGGGGGGGGGTTGTTTTAGTGAGAAAAGTTCAAAGTTCAAGGGAGTTTTGTGAGACACCGCAAAGTTCAAGGGCGTTATATGAGAAAAAAAATTCAAAGTTCAAGGGCGTTATATGCGATAAAAATTTTTAAGAGAGTTATGTGCAACATCTCCAAAATTCCAGGGAGATTATGTGAAATTAACCCTTTTTAAATGTTCCTGCAATCTTTGATCAGGCATAGGGCCATGACAGTAAAATTGACTTTCCCCCCAATTAATTCAGTTCATATATAGCTGGCATCGATATATATTGATAGAATTGTTGAAATAATGCATAGAAACTTGGCCCAATCATTGGGCGAGTATCTAATGGCAGTCGCTTATAAACTTCCTCGCTCTATCGTACATCATCTTTTTCACTAATTTTTTATTTCAACCCACAACTTTTTCCCCTTGCATTGCAAGCATATCATCTCGTGCTTCTCTCCTAACCTTGACGCAGCGCAGAAGTAAAATCTCAGAATCCACTAAGGGGTGTTCTCTAAATCCACAAAGAACGATCTCTGAATCCACGATGAACTTCGAATCCATGAAAAAATTTAATAAGAAAAATTTTATTGATAAAAGTAATATGCCTCTAGGGCTTACAAGACTCTTCTTAAATAGAAAAATAAACTAGACTTCTACTATAACCTGAACTTTACCAAAAATAGAAATAGACTCCTCCTATGACCCAAACTTTACCAAAAATAGAAATAAGAAAACTTTTCTTAAAAGACTCCCTATGATTAGGGAAGTAAGTCGTTCAAATTTGAAATCAAACCGGATTTGCTTCCTAATCAAAACAGACTCCTAAAACATTACCCAAAATAGTAAAAAACAGACAAAACCCCTGATATCTCTCAATCCGGAGGGAATTTGGCAAAACAGATGGCAGCAAACCGAACAACGGTAGGTTTAGTTGACTCCGTCTCGAAAAAATACGCGATTTTCGTATGTAATTCGTCTAATTCCGACATACGGTTTGGGAGATACGACATGTTATTCGTTGCAATTTATTTTCCTCGACCGGGTCCGCGTTTGGGCTTGTGACGGTCCTATTTCTCCATAAATATATTCGCAGTGCGTTCTACATCACTAATGCAGTTCTATTAGGTTCACAACCTGATTAGAATAGATAAACGCATAAAGAAAAGGGAATACAGCCAGATAAAAAATGGATGCAGCTAGTAATTAGGTCAGCGTGCTATCAGGTTTAGCTCTTACTGTTAGATATAGTAGTATTAGAGTATATGTTTTCCTTTGTTTTAATATCAAATCGATTGGGATACTAGAAACTCTCATCTTACTCTTGGATTTAAGCAGTTCAATATAACGAAAGAAATCAAGTCTCAAATCTCTTTTCTCCCAAAAGCTCTATTCTTAACATAGTATCAGAGCCATTCTCTTAATCCCAAGACACCTCTTTTTTCTTCCTCTACATTGAGTCGTCGAGGGAGTTTTGCCGAAAACTCCATGCTTTCCCTCGGCGGCCTCAATACGGGATTTAATCTTAATGCACCATCCCATCGCTCACAACATCCGCTAAACCTCTGCTCACAGCAAAT
>JBAKGM010000002.1:139709-156457 GCA_037177215.1 Asparagus racemosus
CAACTCAGAGCTAGATATTCGGGGGAGAGAGCGGATCCCCGTCATCATCATCATCCGAAACGTCAAACCAGTTTTGATCGATATTAGTTGACTGTGTGATCCGAGCGTAAGTTCGAGCATCAACAAAGAGAATGACCAGTACTTCGCCACAAAATTAACCTATGGCTTGAATTAGTTTATGAGCTTGTTGGCCAACACCTCAATTTCAATGATTTAAGATGCTCCATTATTAATTCATTCAGCTTAACGATTAATAAGCTAATTAAGCCCTACCAATAATTCAAGAAATACAGAATGCAATGGCAAGAGTGCATGTGAGCTTGTCTAATTTGATGGCTTAAGCATATAGTTTTCTTCACGTATACCCTCCAAACCTGTCAAATTTATCTCCTTCATTTCCTTTATACTTCAAATTTCAATAGCACTAACAACCCCAGATTAATTTATTTAATATTATTGATCTATAATTAGATAGAGAGAGAAATTAAAGAGAAAAGGAGGAGAGGAGATCGTGTAATTATAAATCAATAAAATTATAAATTTAATTAGTAATACTTGAAAACTGAGGGCTGGAAAAACCAATATGTGGACATGTGGCGGATAATTCAGCACATGTCTACACTTCAGGGATAAGTTACGAAAAAGGTAGTTTCATGGGGTATGCGTGCAAAAAAACCTTGTCAAATATTATCACGTGATGCGTAGCAACAAAAGTGGCGCGGGATCAAGTCCATGTGTACATGCTAGCTAACTTAGTTGAGCTGGCGGCGAGAATTTTTAGGTGGAATCAGACGGTAAGTGGCAGTATCGTAATAAATCCGAAAAAGGCAGTAGCACCTTAACGCATAGAATAACACTATGCGACATGGCAGTGATCATTTCGGTCAACAAAAGACCAAAACGGTGGGCCATATACGGTCCAGGTAACTGCAAATATAGAAGTTCGCATAGGATCATCTATGCATGTCACTCTCTAAAGAGTGTTTTGATCTATAATTATCGCCCCCTAGCTCCGCAATTTTCATGGATTCCGACTGGAAAATAGACCGCTAAGTTGAAATACCATAGATTTTTCTTGAAAAAGCTTTCAAAAGAAATTTAAATTGCCGACCGATTACTGTTTGCTCCAACCAATTTTTTTAATCCAGTCAGATGAAATCTTCTAGTGCTATTAATTTATCGGAGCTCTTGTTGTTTTTAATCATTTTTGTACAAAAGACAAGCTAGACCCTGTCTATCAGTCTATATTATATCACGTGCGAATATGATGGATAAAATGGTCTTTTGATAATAATGCCCGGATTACATGCTAAACCTACTACAATAAAAAAGAACATAAATGGCCATTGGAGAAGATGCGCCAATTATACTACCTTATACTCAAATAATTCTATTGAATAATCCATATAGTCGACATTGGTTTTCTAGTGCAATGTTTTGGCTAATAAAGGGGGAAAATGGAAAAAAAATTTTGAATTTGCAACTCATTGGTCAATAGTTAATAAAAAGAGATTCAAGTATCCATAATTTGCAAACCAGTACTCTTCATCCCGGTCTGTCCAAAGAAAGCTCCAAGTTAATCATCAAGTTCATTCATCAACAACCTTTAACTAAGTAGCTCTATTATAAATTCTCTTTTGTATTCATATACGAGAGAACTAAGAAAGAAATTCAATTATTGGCCTTTGCCCATACCATCGTCACATCACCAATAAAAGCTCATCATTCTCCAATTTCAATTCCTTATATATAAGAGGATACAAGAGTTTATATATACATACTCCCTCAGACTTTTTTTTTAATTTTAGATTAGGGGTCCAATCCTTGTCTATAATTCATATTGTGGGCACTTACATCTATTTCCAAGAGGAAAAAAAAATTTACTATAGGATTGTAATAAAGCATATAGGAAGTAAGAAAAATATACTATGCGTCTGTGGTATTAATTGTTTATAAGTCAGTAAAATCACCTTACAAAACTAGTGTAATTCGTAATAACAGCACAAACAATTAAAATATCATTATGAGTTAATCACTAAATCAATGCAATTGGTACATAGTTCAATATATAATTACCTTAAAACATTTACAAGCATACATAACTTTTCGCACAAATTAAGCGCTATTTAATTAGGGTTATTTTTTCCCCTAGTTCTTACACATAACATCATCCACGTCTAATTATTGCGGGCGCTCTTAGAGCCTGGTTTACTCTTTCGAACTTCCAAGAGCCAATGACCCAAATAGTGGATGACAAGTGGCAAGATGAAAGCTAACATGAGCTCAAGCATTCGAGATTCTTATCACAGTATTTATCCTAACACCTTCATCAAAATATAGATGAAATGGGATGAGAGAAGGCTTGGAGCCTTTAATCTCACGTGCGCCTGTATTTTAGTAACTACTCTAAAAGCAAGCAAATGATTGACCTTGATCCAAGCTTATCCTAACCAAATTAGAAATAAACCAAGCTGCAGAATACAACTTTTTGTAAAATGGAGCTAGTACCAACATTGATCCCATTTTGAGTGAATATTGCATGATACAAACTGTGAGTCTCCAACGCTCAGTCTATGTTTTCTCTCGTTATATTCTCCCTTTGCGCTACATTATTTTTATTAGTATCTTACTAAAACTAGAGGGATTTTTCAATCTTTTAGTGAAGAAATTTTTTTTTTAAAATAGAGCAAAACAGTATTGAATTATTCAAAACCGAAATGATTTTCTCAAGCTTGATTAACTCCTTCCAAACTACTTAGCTGAACGGTCCATCTTGCATTTTATAGTGTGCAAGCAATTAAATATGTATGTGAAAAGATTCCCAACTCAATCACTAATTGATGTCAAAGTATTAAAGCACATTGTCTGTGGTCATGGATGTCCAAACGTAAGTTAAACCAATGACAAAAATCGCAAAGCACAGCCGTGTGACACCTAAGCTGATGTTGACTTTGACTTTCCTGATGTTGACTTTGACTTTCCTCTTATCTTGTGCATGTCTGACATAGGCGATCCACGTCACGAGCAAAATCCCGAGTTGGCCGGAACTAGTGTTGATTATTGGGCCATAGCCCAACAAGTTTACTCATTCCTTTAACCTAATTTAAAATAATTAAAATGATGATTGCATGAGACAGTCAAAGAAAAGAAAAAAAATCAGTATTGATTAAGAATGAGACATCTGGCAGGTATGCATACGCATTAACGACTTTTTGATGTCCCTTCCGGATGATCTCTTCCCCCCTTGACAGAACCTTTGGTTTTCAGTTATTGGTTTTATTAGATTATTGCATTTATTGATCAACAATGGGAGCGGATTAATGCGTGTCACTGAGGTTCGAGTCTAATTTCAATTTTTTACACTAAAGAGTCTGAAATGAGAATACCGCATGAGAGATAAGATATATGTAAATAGTTTAATTAGTTAACGATAGATAAGAATGTTTGAATTATATTGAGCCATCATGAAAACTAACGACAGATAAAAGAAGTATACATGATATGTCCATCACTATCCTATGTTTTTGTTTCTAATAATGCGGTGACTTGTTAAGGTTATTAGTATGTGAGTATCCTCTCACATTGGATAGGATAAGAAAGAATGATAAGTTTAAAAATATTTAAGATCAATACCCGATAGCTATAGCTTTTAGATTAACATTGATTAATTACTTAGCCTCTATTTAAAGCTTATCAACTCTAGATTGAGCCTGATTAATCCCCCAATAAATGGTATCAGAGCTAAGGTCATGATCCAAACAATAAAAAAGAAGAAGTAAAAAGTCTAATGTGAAGCTTGAAGGCGTCGCAAAAATGATTAAGGCAAAAAAAAATTAAAGACCAAGTGAAGTTAACCCGTAGTTGCGCAAAAAAAAACTAGTTGAAGATAAAACTATTCTCAAAAATTAAGAAGTAGTCATTGAAGTTATTAACATGTGAGAATAACATCACATTGGATAAGATAAGAAAAAGTGATGAGTTTAAAATAAAAGTTGAGGTCAATACCTAGTAGCTATAACTTTTGGATTAAAATTAGTTCCTAACCACTATTTAAAGCCCATCAACTCTAAGTTTGGCATATTTTCTCCCCCATTATGACTGTCGGAGCCACATAGCCAATCATATATAGTTATTTGTCCATTTGAATTGAAGCATATGTGAAGTTATATGCATATAATGTTGAGGGAGCTATATTTTTCGATTGCATGAGATAATATAAGCTAGTATAGGAAAGCGGGAGCTATAATTTCAACACTTGGGTGTGTAAAGATCAGAAGGGGAAAGGCTATACCATTCTTGTCTTTTTCAGAGGATTTGAATTTGAATAACTTTTTATTAATTATTTATAGCAATTATTGATACTAAAGGAAGAAGATTGCGTCAGATGATAGTGAAAAGTACGAATTTTGTAAGAAAACTTTTCACACAAGTGTTCTCTATGTTTGGATGGTTCTTTTCGGAAATAGGATGATGGTCGAGGTCAATTTATTAAAAAAGTAATCTCTAAAATTAAAAAAGTTCATCCAAAAAAAACAAAGAAAAAAGAAAAAAATCAATAGAAAAATAAGAGTGACTAAGGGTCGGTCTGTTATTGCTGAAGCTTGTAATAAATTGTATATAAAAGCAACTTATATAAACAACTTATATAAGCTACTAAAAATAGCAGTTTGGTAATCAGATATAAAAAAAATACTTAAAAAATAAGCTGTTTGGTAGAACTGTGCTTAATGATAATTATTAAAAGATACAATGAATGTATGGTATATAAGCTAAAAAAGAGCAAAAATTGTTTTAAAAATCATCATCGATTGCCTCTAAAATCATCCCCTTAAAAAGCAGAAGCGGATTCAATAAGCATGCAAAAAAGGTTTTCACCAAACATACTTTTTTTATTGTTTCTTGAAAAAATAAATAGAAGTATCCTAAGAAAACAATACCAAACTGGCTCTAAGCTGATTTTATCTAGACTTAGACCACCATTCGAACTGAACAATAAATTTTTATGCACAGTGGAGCCTACTAGCTTATATAATTTCAGTTGGCAACCGACTTGATTAATGAATAATTTCCTCTCATCCAGAGTTGTGGGTTCCTATTGGATGGAAGCTAGCGTATGTATCTAAATGAAATCAATATGATGTAGTAGCATTGGTTATATGCGAATGCAAGCGCTAGTTAACAGTTTACCCATGTACACAATTTCCTTAACTGACAATTTCTTGTGACGATCAGATATAATATGATTAAAATAATTGTAGGGGCTATAGTTTTTTGACACTTGAATGTTTATGCACCGGTCGAACCACCATTCATTGTTTATGTCCCTATCGAATGACAATTGTGGTTGGCATTAATAGTCCCATGCGCGTGAATCCGTGTCATGTATGTGATGATATGGACCTTGTGATGAACTACAATTACACTTTACGTTTCACCATTAAATTAAACATTATGACTCTTAAGTCTCTAATCGAGTCACCGTATACGCAAACTGATCACATTCATATTTAAATCGTGTTAAAAACCTACAGTATATGTTTGGATAGAAGTAAAGTGAATTTTTTGGTGTCGTAGCCTCGTAGGCCCATGGCCTCATTCTCTTAATCAAGGACTAATCGATCGGTTGATAATCAAAGCTAAATGTAGAAAAGATTTATACGATAAGCTTTATATAGTTTTGACATGAGTTTCCATTAGTCACGGCTAAATAGAATAGCATCTATCATTATCTTTCTCAGTGGATTTTATTTGGATTATTCATTTGACTAGTCACATTCGATGTAGGAAATTAAAGACTTATAGTTAACTTAGAATTAGGTAACTATCGTTCTTTCACTTTTCTTATTCATATCTGCGTAATGGAAAGTCCGATGAAATTTAGGTCCTATCATGATCTCATGAACGACAAGGAAAGATAAAAAGGATCCAAATTCTAGGAAGAGGACAATTGCTAAGCGTAAAGAAATCTATGCGCTAATGATTGGTTTGAAAAAATGAACGTCTAGCACAGACTATATTAGACAATACCATTATGATGAAAAGAAACATGCTAATTGGCTTACTCTTTCCGTGTTAAAAAGTATGGCTAAAATATTAGATTGATCTTAAAAACTGACATCAGTTTACCACTATAGACTACAAATCAACGCCGACAATACTCTGGCCTAAAAACTCACAAATACGACGACAAATAGGCCTATCCTATTGCCGGAGATAATTTTCAAGCCACAAATTAATCAACTTTTTTCACATAGACCCCTCAATTTTCTATATTTTTCGGATATGCCCTCTCTCCCCTCCCCATATTTTAATGTCTATAAAAAAACATTACCTTCCACCATCTCCTCCCTCATCCTTCCTACCATCTCCTTCACTCTCTTCTACTCTATATTCCCAGCATTCCCTCCTCTCTCCTGCTTCTTCTACCTCCTTTCTCATATCCCCATTCTTACCTTCTCCTTTCCAGTTTCCACCATCTCCTCCAATCGTTTCTCCTCTCAATCCCCAACCTCCCTTCTTCGCTCTTACTCCCTCTCCCACTCCCTGTTCCTCTCTCCCATTCCCTTTTGCTGTTTGCTCCACCCACTTCCAATCTCCAACGTTAAACATTCTACTAAAACCTCATCCTCCTTCTTTTCTTTCTCTCTTAGACCAAAAATCAAACATTCAGAGAGAGAAGTTAAAGAAAGTCAATAAAATGTGGGGTTGGAGAAATGACGCAGTGCGGAAGTGATAAACCTCGGAATCCACCAAGGGTTGTTCTCTGAATCCATAAAGAACGATCTCCAAATCCACGAAGAAATATTAAAGAGGAATTTTATTAATAAAAATTTATATGCCTCTAGGGCTTACAAGACTCTTATTAAATAGAAAAATAGAAATAGACTCCTACTATGACTCGAACTTTACCAAAAATAGAAATAGACTCCTACTATGACCCGAACTTTACCCAAACTAGAAATAAGAAATAAGAAAACTCTTCTTAAAAGACTCCCTATGATTAGAGAAGTAAATTGGTCAAATTTAGAATCAAACCGGATTTGCTTCATAATCAAAACAGACTCCTAAAACATTACCTAAAATAGTAAAAATGGAGAAAAACTCTAATATCTCTCAATCCAGAGGGAATTTGGCAAAACGGCCGGCAGCAAACCGAACAATGGTCGGTTTGGTTGACTCCGTCCCAAAAAAATACGCGATTTACATATATAATTCGTCCAATTCCGACGTACGGTTTGGGAGATACGACCTTTTCTTCGTTGCAAGTTATTTTCCTCGACCGGGCTCGGGTTTGGGCTTGTGACGATCCTGTTTCTCCATAAATATATTCGCAGTGCGTTCTATATCAAGAAAAATGGAGAAGAGGAGACAAGAGTGAATAAATGGAAAGGAAGGGGGGGGGGGGTGAAGGGGGTGGTGTGGAAGAGTGGAGGGGAGGTTGAGGATGGAAGGAGAAAGAATGGAGGAGATGGTGAGAAGGAGGAGGAAGGAGATGGTGGGAAGGAAGGGAGAGAGGAGTTTTTTTTTTTACAGACTTTAAAACTTAAGGGGCTAAATCCAAAAAGAATGGGAGGTCGCAGGCCTTTATGAAAAAATGTCTTCATTTTTTGCTTAAACTAACGGAAAATTTAAGTTTTCAGCCGGATAGGCTTAATTGTCGCTGTATTTGTGAGTTTTTAGACTGGAGTGTCGTCGACATTAGTTTTTAGGCTAAAGTGGTAAAACAATGTCAAAATTTAGGTCAATCTGGTATTTTAGCCTAAAAAGTATAGATCCAATTTTTCATGCATCACACATTGAACTATATATCACGTCACTCATCACGCCCTGATGCACTCTATGTCTTCTAATTTTAGGTTAACTTAGGTCAAGATGCAAAGCCCAAGAATTTGTCTAGGTCGCAATCAAGAAGGGATTTGTTTCCACATACACGTAGTGTAGATAGATTGACTGTAGCCTAGCTATCGTTGTTCTTTTTTAAAATTTAGTTTTTAACTAAGCTGTTCTCAGGAGTTTCTAGGATCCATGAGCTTTGTGAAGGAAGCCCAAAACGATCCTACATTCGGTACGTTTAGAGTAAGAGCTCTATCAGAAAGCCTCACACGGTGCAGGGTGATCTAATGCACACGAGGGGGTGTATAGGGAGGGACTTTGGGTATTTCAGTGTCCCGCTTTTGTGTAAGATCGCCCACTGACAGAACTCTTAGCCCTTTAAAGATCCATGGGCCATTGTACTCGAGGCCCAAATAAGTCGTCAGCTTCTGTAGATTTCTTGTCTTCATAGGCCACTGCCCTAGCAACGAGAAGGAAATCCAAAATCTGGACCTTTGACGAGTCTATGGGGCTTTGTACCAGAAGCCCAAATGGATCCTCAACTTCTGTACCATTTATAGCTGATGGACCCCTGTAGCAAAAGCCCAAACAGATAGTTATGTGCTTTCATAATCTTTTCTGCTATTGAGCATTATTATTTTTGACTAGAAGTAAACCCTTGTCCCTGAAAATGCAGTGTGTTTCTTCATAAACATTGACGGTGGAAGATAATGTATATCCTATTTGTTTACAATAGGAAGTTGATTATATGGGTGAATGGATATTTGAAGTCCCTTAATCTTCTTTAATGACTGATTAATTAAGAGGAAGTTGATTTCTGCACAAGTAACACTCGTTAGAGGGCCGGAGATGATCTCTTTGGTGTGCCCTCTGACATTCAAGTCAGTGATAGTTTAAAGCAAGTTTATAGGATGCAAAATCTAATTTTAGGGCATTATTTAACGTACTTTGGTATAGTAGGGTTTGTCCACTATTTATAGAGAATTTGTGGGGGGTACGTTAGTAATTTGGTAGGGTTAGTGCAGTCAATCATTCATACTGCACTTTACACATGTCGGCAGTTGGATGAATGTGTCACATTTGCGTTTAATGTGACAGTGATAGAATGGCTAAAGTGCTGGTGTCGTCCAAGGAGTCATTATGACTTCGGCTCAAAGAGTCATAATAACTCCAGCCATACATTAAATGCGATGATAACTGGGCGGCGAACCTAATAAATGGTCATCTTTGAGAGGACTAAGTAGATGACGCCTTTCATCTCGGACATGGATTCATTTAGCAGGTTCCAGCTTGAGGTCGCCATTCGTCTCGGACTCGGACTGCTAGAGAAATCAGTGGTGCTCTCATCCAGGTCGGGCTTTCAGATTATAGGACTCGACCAGTTAATTATGAAATGTGACCGGCTCTCAGGAGTTCATTAGACTCGACAATTCTCATGATACAACACTTTTCTCCAGTGAGATCTAATAAGAAATAAGCTTAATATTTTTTGTGTAAATACTGTAGCGGCAGCTAAATTGAGACAATACAAAAGAAAGAAAGAGAAAATTCATGTAATGATAGAAAAACTGGAGGTAAACATCGTTTAGAGTTAATGCTTGTGTTCATGCTCTACGCTTCCATTACTAAAATAAGATATTGAAGTTGTATTTCCTTCTTTTTTTTTAATTTTCATTTTAAGTTGTAGGCTATTGCACCTAGCTCTAAAATTAACCTAGGAGGTGGTCTATTTGAGTTAGAAATTACAAGCCTAAGGAGAGATTCGCGGTAGTGATGACAAACACGCTACGCTCATAAAAAATACGGAGATTTGTGGAACTTCCATTCAATTTGAAATGTCTTTCATTCACAATTCATGCTAATCTTTGTAGAGAGAAAATTGGGAATGAATAAATTAAGTGTGTGCATAATGCATGTGGATCATCTTCCTTTAATATTGCCACAAACATTTAAAAAGAAAAGAAGAAAGAGAAGAGGATTCAAAATTATAACCCTCATATGTCTAGTTTAGCAAGATGGAGAAAAATTAAGTTCCTGTTTTTTTGGGCAGTGGAGGTAACTTGATTAGTTACTTCTACATCTAAAGAATTAGATGCCGAGATCGAGCCCTCACACCTTCAGAACTCAGAAGGACTCATCCCTTTCAAGAAAACTCTTGAGAATTGAGGCCCACACGTTACATCCATCTCAATTCTAAAGAAAAGGCTAGGCAAAATGTTTGAACATGGGAGAGCAAACCTACCCAACATATAATAGGTGAACCCACGTTGGTAAATTATAGAGATAAATCACTGTCTCCGTTAACACCTATACATTCACATTATTAATTTGGTGCTTGTCCGTGAATTCAAATAATGTAACAAATTTTATAACACCACCGAAAAAGCTATCATATAACATATTCGGCCGACGATCTTGCACGTGAGGGGGAGAGAACCACGGACACGTACTAAATTAATCTAAGCTCCGAGCGAAATTATTACTATCTGCCAAATCCAGGAATTATCAAAACCCTAATCGATCCCCCGTTCTTGCCAGCTAAACTCACGCGCCATTGTTGTCTCCACTCTCAAATCCCATCTGTATCGATCGAACCCCTCTCTCTCCCTATAAATACCCAATATCAGACCCTAACCTCAAACCTCACCCCCTCATTAACTGTGATCACTTCGCTTTGCTTGCTTGCTTGCTTTCAAGTACTAATTAAACAAGCTTAATTAGCTAGTGATCGATCAATTGATGATGACCATGGCCTCGAACACCGGCGCCGCGGCCTCACTGGCCCTCTTCCTAGCCCTCAACCTCCTCTTCTTCACCCTCAGCAGCTAGCGCCTGCGGCAGCTGCCCGACTCCGGCCCCACCCAAGCCCAAGCCCGGCCCAAAACCCAGCCCACCACCTTCATCCAAGGGCAAGTGCCCCATGGACACCCTAAATTAAAGCTGGGCGTGTGCGCCAACGTGCTCAATGGCCTCATCAACCTCAACATCGGCAAAGTACCCAAGAAGCCCTGCTGCTCCCTGCTCAAAAACCTGGTCGACCTCGAGGCCGCCGTCTGCCTCTGCACTGCCATCAAGGCTAACATACCGGGGATCAACCTCAACGTTCCCGTTGATCTTAGCCTTCTCCTTAACTACTGCGGCAAAAATGTCCCCACCGGTTTCCAGTGCCCTTAATTGTAATTAATTAATGATTAAGGACATTTTGAGTTTACAATATTTAACTAAACTTGCTTATATGTGGCTGCTTATAATTAATTTGATTGTTTGTGTGGGGAATAATTATTCCCAAGATTTCGTTCGTTTGTAATTTGTGGGTTTGTGGTTTGTGAAGGATAACTCACAAGCAAGCTAGTGCATGTTTCTACGTTGTACCGTGCTGTTTGGGATTTGAATAATAATAAAAGCATGTTTGTTTTTTCTCTTATATATGCTCATCAGTACACTCGTTGTCTTTCTTAAATCAGTTGATCTGTTTCGTCGTCACATGCATTTTCTATTAAGCCAACGTTAACGATGAGCATGCACAGTTTTATTGACCTTTTAAAATCTTATTAAAAAAAGCTCCTTTATTTATTTGGCCGGATCGGTACTTCTTCTCTGTATCAACGTAATTAATAAAGTATTTTGGCACCTTAATTAGCTCAAACTTTTTGGGAGATTTCATCATAAAGATATATGTGCGCTGTATGACTTCCTCAATTTGAAACTAACTAATTCAGAACGTGTCTCAATTTATACTTCTCCACCTACACTTGAAAACAAGGAAATAATAATCTAGAAATCTGAAAATTCCTTAGCATACGTGCATATATACCAACTATAACATAAGGTCTGTTTATTTTTTTATAGGCTAGCGGACATTAAAATCGTTGCAAATTTATATGTGAGTATAGTTTCACAGTGAATAGATTTAAACAGAGCAATGAACTTAAATAGAAAATTAGAGTACCTAATTAATATTTCGAATTAATTGATTTCTATTTAACAAAATCCATGTACATCTTCAGGAGACCCAAATTACTCCTTAACAGGAGTTAGCAAATCCCGATGTGAACAATCGGAGGTGATAAATGTGACTAAGGACCGATCGACCTGCAAATGGTGGAAGATTGTACAAATTTTGGTATCCATATTTTAACTCCTGGTTATCAGTTTGAAATAAACCAGTTCGTAGATGCCCCAAAACCCAAATACAATTATAGAGTACCACTTTTTTTGCAACCATCTTTTTTAGCAATGCCACTATGCTAAACAAGTGTGGGGTTTCTTCCTATTAAAGTTTGGCTTGATTAACTTACTTTAGGAAACAGATCATCTTTTTACTATGTGCAATGATAATTCTATGGATTTGAAAGCTCGGAAATTATGGTGTTATGTTTTTCCTACAACATGTTAGTGTATCTAGAGAGCATGCAACAACTTGATTTTTTGTGGGGAGATCCCTGAGGCTAGAAAGCTAGCATCTAATGTGGCTCACTTTCTCATCTTCTGAAGAGAGAATTCAAATAAAATGCAAGCAGATATGCTAAAGAACATCGTCAAAGAGAAGGGAATAGTAGAAATTTTTCCTTCAAGTGGGGATAGCAGAGACAGAAAGGGAAGCTCTTGATTTGTTTCTAATTAAGATGTGAACAATATTTTAGTTTTTTCTCTCATGTTTATAATACAGTATGGTTTTTTTTTTGGTTAGCTACTGAACTGGGCATGCCAGCTCATAATGTTTTGGCACTTGGTTTTCCTCTTCCCTAATAGTGTATATTGGTTTGTTTTCAAATTGTCTTCCTACTATTTCATTGGAATATTGTAAAGAGTGAAGACAAAAGTCTGCTCCTCTTTCTAATTTCTACAATTAATAGTGTTGACGGTCTAAATCACACGGTCGATTAATTGTAGATTAGAGATGATTAAGGTCCCTTGACCTCCCTTGATGTCTAATCCCCGATGAACCACCGCCGTCGGAGCTGCCTGCAAAATTGCAACACGTTAGAGGACCGGAGTTGGGTTCTCTGGGTTTTTCTTCCGACGATCAAGTCAGTACTTTGAGCTTGAGTGGAGAAGTAACCAAATAAATTGAAGAGTTCTAAGTCCTAAGTGTGCAGAGTTTGCTTACCTTGGTGGTGTTAACAGTCCCTCTACTTATAGTAGTTGTAGATGGGCAATTCCGTAATTTTGGCTGATTTGAAGCAAACAGTTTAGTCAACAGTTACTTTACACGTATCAGCTGCTGTGTGGAGAGAGTCACCAATGATTTGATATGATGGTGAATAGTGAGATATGGTGGGTAATGAGTCATGAGAACTTTTGGGGTTGGAACCATGATAACTCTGACAATGCCATTTAATATGATGGTGACTGGCTGTCAGTGGGAGGCTCCTGAGGTAACAGTCACTTTTTGACTCGTCTGGTCAACTAAAACCTCGACCTGGTAGGAAGGCATGAGTCCTGGAGGGAAGGGTCGACTCGAACCTCGACATAGCAGGAAGGGTCGACTCGGCCTGGCGGGAAGAGTCAACTCAAACTTCAGCCTGGCGAAAAGGGTCGACTACCTAGCGAGAAGGGTCAACTCGAACCTCGGCCTGGCAGGAAGGGTCGACTCGAACCTCAGTCTGACGGGAGTGGTCGACTCGAACCTCAACCTGGCGGGAAGGGTCGACTCGAACCTCAACCTGGCGGGAAGGGTCGACTCGAACCTAGTGAGAAGGGTTCACTCGAACCTCGGCTTGGCAGGAAGGGTCTACTCGAACCTGGCGAGAAGGGTCGACTTGAACCTCAGCCTGGCAGCAAGGGTCGAACACTGTCGATTTTTAGGGGTCATAACAGTTGAGGAGTCGCCACTTCCCACTTGGTTGAGGTTCAAGTCGACCCTTCCCGCCAAGCCGAGGTTTTAGTCAACCAGACGAGTCAAAAAGTGACTGTTACCTTGGGAACCTCCCACTAACAGCCAGCCACCATCATATTCAATGCATTATCAAAGTCATCATGGCTCCAGCCCCAAAAATCCTCATGACTCATTATCCACCATGTCTCACCATTCACCATCATATCAAATCATTGGTGACTCTCTCCACACAGCAGCTGATACGTATAAAGTAACCGTTGACTAAACTGTTTGCTTCAAATCAGCCAAAATTACAAAATTGCCCCTCTACAACTATTATAAGTAGGGGGACTATTACCACCACCAAGGTAAGCAAACTCTGCACACTTAGGACTTAGAACTCTTCAGTTCATTTGGTTACTTCTCTACTCAAGCTCAAAGTTCTGACTTAATTGTCGGAAGAAAAACTCGGAGAACCCAACTCCGGCCCTCTAAGGTGTTGCAGCTTTGCAGGCAGCTCTGACAACGGCAGTTCATCGGGGAATTAACCATCAAGGGAGGTCAAGGGACCTTAATCATCTCCAATCTACAATTAATCGACTGTGTGATTTAGATCATCAACAAATAGCTAGGATAGCAATTTGTAAAAACTAATATAAACTATAAAGGGATTTATATAATATATCTTTGATAGGGCATCTTGCCTTATTTTTGCTTTAAAAAAAAGGCCACATACAATTAGATGTAAAATCCTACGATGAAGATGATAGGCTTTAGGCTTATAGCCATATTGTTGTCCATGGTTGCTGATTTAGACCATAGCTATTTGAACCTACAGACTGTAGATCATGGATGACATTCAAGATTGTGTAGACAACCCACTGTTTCTTGTGAATAATTGAGATATACTCAAAAATGAAAAGGAATAGCGTTAGAAACTTAAGTAGGGGATAACATTAGTAATATAAATGTGGGTACAGTAGTAAAATAATTAGAAAGATTTAGAAAGAATAATGAAACTAAATAAAAAGTTGGGATTCGTATCCAGCGGTTGCAACTTATTGAGTTTAGATTGATGCTAGCTTCTGTTTAAAGCCCATGGGCTTACGACCAGCCCTAAGCAATGCCTTGGTGCTACCCGCAGCTGAAAACGTATTTCATAGTTCACTTTGGTTTATTTGGGTTAATTTGGTTGGTTAAAAAATCATAAAACGTCGATGCTCACAGCTTGTAATAGCTCCTATAGATTCAAATCTATGAATGTATACGACATCGTTAAAAAAGAAATATTTTTTAAAAAAGAAATATCTTATAGCTAACCAACAAAGTTTCACTACACAACAGGAAGCATGCTTCCATAAAATTCAAAGTAATTAGGAATAAACAAGAAGGCCTTAAATGTGAATGTGATAATAATAGCAGATTATAAGACAAAGTAATATTGAAACCATGGTTCAGCTGGTAACCACTATATTACATTGGAAGAATATTATGTTCGTATGTAGTATAGCCTCGTGATTCAAAATGTCAGAAGGAGCAAGTGGCCTTGCATGTGCTTCTGAGGATTAATACTAGCTAGTACTATTCTGTTTGTTTTTTAAGACATTATCATTTCTTCTACTTTAAGTTATTCTTCCCTATTCTATGGTGCCATGAAGTCCACAAGATTATAGGCCTCTCATGAATTTTTGCTTAATTATTATGGAAAGCGAGTTATAGTCAAACAACTAATTTAATTAAATATTTATTATATGAACAGTTGAATGATTCCCCACTGTCAAGGTTTTGACCGTAACTGCAACATATATTATTTAAACTTAATTATTAACACCTTACCGCATTTTACATAATTAATAATTATAAACAGATAAATTAAGAATGAATGTACATCACAATGAATATACATCACAATCACTCATTAAACAAATTAACAGCTACGATAAAAGCAGCTGGTGTTTTCTCCTCTCCATTTTGGCAGTAGAGAGGATCTAAATCCTCATAATATTATCACAAATTAATATATCGTATATAAGGTTTCTTCAAATTTGAGCTTCTGATAAATTAGTGATTGATCATTACTATCCCAGATATTTCTTGCATTTGTTGAGTGTAGAGAAACTTTTTTATCCTTTTGATTTAATTTAGTTGGATTTATGCACCTTCTTGGCAAAGTGGAATCTTGCATTGCTAACTCTCTCTCTCTCACGTTGAAGGTGTCCTTTAGGAATTTTGCCATTTGGGAGAAATAAACGGAAGGCTACGTCCTTCTCTTTCTCTAAATTGTTAATCTAACCTTCTCCATGTCAAGTTCACATGCCTATAATACCATTTATGTATGAGCACCACAGTCACGTTATATTTTTCCTCTTTGATTATTTACGCACTCCGCATTCTCAAATGGCAATCGAGCTAATCATAAACACATAAAACATATAAAGGTAATTTGGAAAATTTTGGTGTGTGTATACGTACATACATGCATACATACATCTGTGTATCAATAACTGTCTAACTAAAGTTGAATGATGGAAACGTTATGGTAACTAGAGGTGCCGTTTGGCAAGGGATTAAATTAGTTGACCCTTCACAAGGGATTAAAAATAATTTTATGATGTTTGAATTGGATAGTCAAGACGAAGGATTAAACTTATTATGTTTGGCAAATAAGAAGGGTAAGGAGGTTAGTTATCATAAATATCCTAAATTAGGTACTATAATATTCTTTCTTGAAGCTTCATTTATTACTTCCAGAGGGAATAAATTTTAAGTGGCCTACTGAGGCGGATTTGTTAACCCCTCTAAATGAGGGATTATAATTTTAACTCTAAGTACTGCTAGATGTCTGATCAAATTAACCCATTTGGAGGGTTAAGGAGCCATTAGAACTTAACTATTCTATTAACTCCTTGCTAAACAAGGCCACAGTAATTAACCATTGTCACTTCTAATCAATATAAAATGACACCCAAATTTAAAAACAAAGAAATTTGAATTTCATTTGTCCTGTCCCTGTAAATAATATTGCTACCAAAAAAAGTTAAATGCACAACTCATACAAGAAGCACAAGGAAAAAATAAAATAAAAGTAACAATATAT
>JBAKGM010000002.1:172405-183282 GCA_037177215.1 Asparagus racemosus
CCGGCGAGCCGGCCCGCGCCAAGGCCCGTAGCCCGCCTAGGCCCGGGATTTCCGAGCCATACCCGGGTCGGCAGGCTTTTTGGCACAGGCCTACTCTTCCTTCCCTTCCCTTAGTCATCTTCCAAACACACTGTAAGGGAGACATTGTTTATTTCTAGTCTAGTTAATGAGCAAAAGTGGGCCTCATAAGAAATAGTTTATTCCATCTTTTTTATTTGCCATACGAGGGCTAAGCACATAGATCCATTTTGTCTCCACGAAAACCATTTAACTCAGTTTGCCAAACAGGCCCGTGGGTTTTTGATGAAACAGAAAACTTTAGTACTTTGTCATTCAGTTCGTCAATGCTGGCAATTGGAGGACTTTTCATAGAACAAGAGTAGTTTTAACAGTATTGGGCTTGGAACCCAGATTTTGGAATTGGAGCATGATGAATTTTAACAAAGTATGCAAACAAAAAACAATAAGGCTGCAGGAATAACATCAAAAGTAAACTATGATAACCAAAGCAGGCGTTCTGCATAGCGTGCAGAACCATAAAAACTGAAACGGAATTTAAGGAAATTTATCGGAACCCAAGAATCATGAGTTCCCTGTTCAACAATCTTGCCAACGTAGAGAGAGAACCAATGGGTTTGCCTTGGTGTTTTGTTCCCTATGGCATTGTAGCATAGCAAAATCTATAATGACATGGCAAATTGGCAATTAAGAGCGAGTGAAGATTTATTAAGCATATACATCACTATTGAAATCCACAAGTATCCTAAGCACCAATTGGTTGGAGTTGGTACCGCCTAAACTTACCATTAAGGTTTCCCTGATTTCCTAATTTCACATACGCAAGGTAGATCAATATCATTAATCAAGAGATTATTATGATTCATCAAATCACAAATGCCGCATACAAACAACGCTGCAAACTTGACAAAATTGTTTCTTTTCTAGTTGCAAGCATATAACTTCAAGCAAAAAAAAAAAAAAAAAGGCTCGGGAAATGGAGGGACTTACAAAGGGAATCTTCCAGGCTCATTCAAAGCAGCAAGAAGTCCTAAACTCGCAAAGAAACTCAATCCTCCTCCACAAGCCAACCCAATGCCTCAATAATTAGCAATACAATTTGAAAGAAATTAGGGTTAATTAGACAGAAGATCAAAAACCATAAAAATCTCGAATCTTTCCGATGGTGGGAGCGAGTTGATCAACGCAGGGCTCAGGGAATGGTGTCCTATTGTGCCAAACGAGCTCATCATTAACAGGAAGATATAGCAAGATTTAAATTTAAAAAAAAAACCTTAAAATCAAAATTTTATATAACTAGAGAACTAGAAGGGATTCGATAATAAACTAGAGAGGGGAATAGAGAAGGTTACAGGCTTGTTGGGGACGATGTGGTGGCCAACAGGGAGGCCCATGCTGGCGCAGGTGCAGAGGAGGAAGGAGGATATGGATCGGTTCAGCAACCAGTTACCACCCAGGATCCAAGATGCAGCACTGCTCAATTTCCCGGCCATTTTTCTGTTGCTTCTACTTGGCGCTGCACAATTTCGAAGGCACACGTAAGAGTAAGAGTTTTCAAGCGGGTGTAATTCACGCGCGACACTAAACCTGAGGACTGTTATCTCCTTCATCTAGACCCATGAAGATAAGAAATAGTTGAATTGGGGATGCTAACCAGAGTAAATTAACATAAAATTTATTTATAGGATTTCAAATAGTTAACAAATTATTATCTATAGCGCTTGCAATGTATTTCTAAATGATTTCTGTAGGTTTAATTAGCTCTAAATGAGCAAAGAACTTATCTCATAGAAGTGACAAGGGACCATCTTTCAGCAGCTTGTCCTTTGTGATTTATGACCAACATTTCCTTTGAGATATAATTATAGACCAGTGGCGAAACAAAGCTAAACATGCAAATAAGCAAAAACTAACAAAAAAACACTTTAAAAACACATTGTACGGTACAAATCACTGGCAGGAGTAAAGTAAATAGATACAACAATACTACATATGTCACGAAAAGTTTTTCAGTTGTAGTTATCACTGGGGCTTCGTAAGGGTTATCACCCGATGATGGCCAATGCGAGTTTCCTGAATGCGACCGAGATGACGAAGAACCTGCAGTAGGAAAAAGTATTTAGCCGTGCCCTTTGCCAGAAAAAAAAATGATATAGAGTCGCACAATAAAGTAAAAGATTTGAGCTAAGATAGAATGATGCATGAAGAAACCATTCGAACTGAAATCCTGCAATCTGAATGTATGTAGAAGACGTGTGCATGTGGAAAGGTATGTTTATCTGTATACACCTATTTGACATCTTACAGTTAAAATTGCCTTCCCGGTATTGTCAAGCTTTAGTCCTGGTCCTTTAATATCAGTCTCAAGGAAAAAATGCTTCCCCCTCACTGCTTCTGCCGTTGCAATGTCTCTAAGTTCCTGCATTTTATCATGGGCATGTGTATTCCATCAAGCCACCAGTAATTCATAGTATTTGCACATGTTAATAATATGTGAAGAACTGTGTTGGCCTTGTTGCATGGAAGCTGTATTGAAATTATTTACCAGAGCTTTTTCCCAGGTGTCTTCTGTCAACTGCATAAAGTTGAAGAGAGTAAGAAAGCCAGAACAAATCTGTGAGGACGTTACAAGAAATTGCTAAGAAATTCAAACCTTCTTCTTCGGGGCTGTAATGAGCTGAGAATTTGCATCAGCAAGTGTAGCAATCTCATTAACAGCAATGTTGACCTTGTCGAATGTGAGCCTCCCCCTCATATAACTAGAATGGACCCCAAAAGACATGGAACCACTTATTATTGATGACTAAGGCATGCCAAGTTTTATCAATCTATTTATTGATATCTATGAGCACTTCAGCAAGTATATAGAGCCTACAAGGGCTTAATTTAGCTATTACCAGGATCATTTATTATTGATGAGTAAGTTAACAACGTCCAATATAGTTATACTAAAGAGTACTCCTCCCAGCTTATAAGTTATACCTAGCTGCAGGAGATATGACATGAACTTTTATTACTACCTTAGTCCGGCAAGCATATCTGATTATCGCCAATCAGAAATCATGTATTTGAAATTAATTTAAACCTTGTTTCCTTGAAACTTCACTGTAATCGTCATCATATAGAAGTCTTTCTCATCAAAACGGTGATTGGAAAAGCTCCTAGTCAAAATTGTTCAAGTCCTTATGACAGGCAGGCAATCAACCACCAAAACTTGATAGTTTGCACTCGATGGGAATGGCAATGAAAAATAGGTTCATAGCTACTCAATAACTTCAGGGAAGAAATGAGTAACTCACGATGACAATGAATCAAGCTCCTCGGAAGTGACATACCAACGAGGTGCTGAGCTTCGAACCTTTTTCTCCTGCAACAGTAGATGGATAGATCAATTAAAGCACATACAAAATCTCTCATAGTACTTTCCACATAAGAGTCCTTCCCAAAAGTGTATTTGGCAGTGTTTTCTCCCCAATCTTGCATGGGAAGGACTCCTGCCAAACTTTCCACACATGAGATGGACACAAACACATGCATACACACACCACACAATGTACCCACAAGCACAATTGCATGAACATGCACACACAGGCATGCGTATAGAAACACCTACACACATGTACTTGTATATGTATGTCTTTTCTAATTTGCAGTGGAAGAGTTTAACCTTCAAAAGTAGTTCTTAGAGTAGCTTCCCAAAATTTACAGGAAGTTGAAAGTAATTTCCTGGGGATGATACAGAAGTTTAAGAAAATATGAAATGTGAGCACGCGAGGCATTGTAAGGTTGCCAGGACAATAATTAACCTGCTAAGGGTAAATAAAATTTTCACAAATGTTAGTAACATTCTAATCCATGAAACATTGTTGGACTCATAGTTGTCCTACAAAATTTTCCTTTCTATGTTATAGCTATTGTACAATCACATAGGTCTCCAGAAGCACTAACGCACTTTAACTGCTCTGATGAACTACATTATCCTCAATTTTCACCATCTTCATGAATGATTGCTCCTGAATATAAAAAATAATTACTCCCAGGTACTTCTTGGCCATTAATATGTCTTTTATGCTCACTCATTTTCACAATTTTACTAAATTTTACGAGCATGTAAGATATACTAATTCTAAATCGCTTGAATCTAAAAGTTTCTCTCCACCTTTGTACTTTACGAATTATCCCTTACATAGTCTCTTTCACTGGTATTATGTCATCAGCAAATACTAAACATCATAAGCCTTTGCCCTGAACATATGCAATAAGTTCGACTATAACTAATGTAAAAGGATTTGGGCTTAAAGTTGATCGTGGATGCAATAACATATCATCCATGATAAAACAATATAAATTGGTCGAAATGCATCATCAAAATAATATATATATTACGCAAGCCTAAAAGCCTAATTTGTTTCCTAAAGGTGGCAGATCACTTAATAATGAGTTGTGGGCATGTGGTCCAAGACAACCACTGATTTTAAACTCAGAGGGCATGTGTATTTCCTGAGTGGCTGAACGGGTTCAGGTACAGATGGATCCATCCCTACACATGACAGGGGCTGGATCCAACACAATAGAAACGGTAGACTGGAAATAACCCTACAATCTTATACATGTTTGGTACAAAGACTGGAGAAGGACCTTGGTCCCTTATAGTCCAAACTTGCACACAACAATTTAAATGGCGACATAACAAATTGCGGAGATGTATTGCATCGAATATCAAGAGCAACAAGAACTCCACCCGGAAGTTTCAACTCTAAAAATTGAGCTCACTGAAGTCAAGACTCCATACCTTGGGCAATGGAACAGGCTCCTCCTTGAGCCCCAGAGTTTCAAATGGGTGATCATAGTTCGGTATGTCAATCAGAGAACTACAACACAACAAACAAGATTTTATTTTCTTAAAAAAGACAACGAACAAATAAGCTTTTGAAATAATAAAATTGTACTTTTAAAAAACTGTTAAGTACCGAGAAGGGGTCTGCTCAGGCAAGACCATGGTCTCTCGCATACCGGAGGGGAGGTTTGCGAGCATGTGTTGTAACTTCCTCTGCTGACGCAGGGATAGCTCAATGATTTTCTGAATCAAGAACAGAGAAATCAATAAAATCCAATTCAAAATAGACCCAAATCGAATCTAGTGACGTCAGATGATGAAGAGGAGAAGCGACTTTAGCCTTAGGAATGGCGTTCCTCTCCTCTTGCAATCGGTGCTTGATGGATTGGATCTGAGATTCCATGGCTTTCAGGGTCGAATCAGCTTGCGAGAGGTCCGGCACGCTGGTGGCTGGGTACACTGAGGGGATTGCCGATGAATTTAATAAATTAGGTTTCAAATGAATTTAAATCGACGAGCTTTTGAGAGAGAGAGAGAGAGAGAGAGAGAGAGAGAGAGAGAGAGATTACTATTGCGGGCGATGACGAGATCTTGAAGCTCAACGATGCGAACGTTGAAGGAAGAGACGAGAGAATCGAGGGAGGAGCCCGCTTGCTTCAGATCCATGGCGATCGATCGCCTCTCTCTCTCTCTCTTTGCTTTTCTTCGCTTTTTCTGATTCTATTGCAAACTGAAATTAGGGTTTTCATTTTCCCCTTTCTCTGGCCTCCGGTTTCGAAACCCAGCCCATTCTCCTTTGGCGGGAAAGCGTACAAAATTGGAAGACATATGGGCCGTTTAAAGTGGAGATGGGCCAAAATGGATTGAAGGCCTCTCAAGATAAGTAGGCTTGTAGGAAGCCAATAACTTAGCAAGTTAAATGCATATTGTAAATTACAGTATATTTAATTTATCTATCTATACACACTTCCATGTTGGTGTAGTTGCTATATTTTTGTTGTAATTTGCTATCCTTTTCATTATAAGCAGTTTCATATACATGTATTTTTATACTAAATGTTTAAACTGTTATTTTTTTAGATCCACTCGTAATGACGAGGCATCAGGCGAGTCAATTTTGCTTATTGCCTCCAAATGGATCTTGTGAAGTGAATCTATTGTATGAATATTGGTGTAGAACTTGATTTTTATATAGAAGTAATAATAAAGGATAGATCCAAGGCTTTGTCTACATTAATTTAAATGTCTCCAGTTTTGTGTGAGAGAACCTTGTCCCACGGTCCTCAACTCAACCAGCCTCCGAAAGTTCTGTTCAAATTTCAGCACGTCAAGCATCAGAATGAAATGAGATCCAATACACATATCAATAATTTGGAGCACATCCACAGTTTTCTCCGAAGTGTCTGATTCAGTTAAAAAAAATACACAGAAATGCACGCTGTACACACCACTTCAAATCGCTTCTCAAGACGCCTCGCTTGAGGCGAGACTGGTTTTCGCAGAAACTAAAGAATACAACTGTGATCCAGAGCTCGCGATGGTACCAACCATTGTCGGGAACCTAAAACACATGCTGCTGAAGCTCTCCGAATGTGTTCTCTCCGCTGTATGTGACATAAAGAAACCCGTCCCCATCTTTCTTCTCATCATAAATGGTTGACATCACGGCCCCTAATGATTTTAAAGCAGGCTAAAGATTAGTTGCTGAATTCAGGAAGAATAGCAGCACTTCGCATAAAAGTTCACCGTGGTTACCTGTAGGTGGAAGCACATTGTCTACGAAGATAAAAATAGCCTTCTCTGCGCTTAGTTTGATTCTCTTGCGAATTACATATACAAACTGCCCCACCGTCAAATCTGCCGGAACCAGATACCTGGATGGATAAAAAAAGACATGGTCATATGACTTTCGGAAACAAATACAGCACAAAGTTATAACTGGACTGGATGAATTAGTGCAGCTAATAGATGTGCTTACTTTTTCTTGTCAATATTTGGTATGTCGCTTCTCTCTGCCTTCTCCACAATCACCTTCAAAACAACAATAGATATTTCAGTTACAAAAACCATGTTCATAACTTTCAGAATGTTCAGCCATTGAACTAATCAGATTTTGAGATTAATGTAAAATTTTAAAAACATAATTTAGCTGCAGTTCGATTGCACCTTTTTCCTGTATAATTATAATAGGGAACTTTGTTGAAGATATATTCTCATTTCCTATGTGGAATGATAAATTGGAAGTTATTGAAAGACACACACAATTTAAGTTCACTTTTCATATATACAAGTAAATAATCTAGCATTGTAGTTAACGTTATTTCCTCTTCAGCAGGAAGACCGTCATAATCTACAATTTTTGGCCATGCAGGGCATGGGGACCATTATAAGAAAAAATATGTCATTAATATTGTTTTGGAAAAATATCTTTCTGTCAATTTAATAGGATATGAATTTATTATTTTCAATGAAAATAAATGATTTTTAAAAACTAATTATTGAACTATCCAGTCAATATATCTTTTTTTTTCCTGTTGATTTATGATAGTTTACGATGCCACTCATGAACCTTTAAACCAACATGAGTGAGAGATCATCCGTCATCTTTGGCTCCTAGTTTTCTCCGGTGATAGTTTACATCAGTTTTTATTTTAATCGTATACGAACAGTCTCAACGAATGAATTACAGAAAACCTATATGGGATTTTTTTTGTTTTTTGTTTTTTGTTTTTTGTTTTTTTTGGGGTGGGGGGTGGGGGGGGATGGGCTAGAACAACACAGTGAACTTTTTCCCCCTTGCTGGTGAATAAACATAAAATATCAGGAAAATTGACATGAAGCAGAGTTCTAGGTAAGAAATAAACAACGGCAGTTGCAATGGCTACAAAGGATCATCAGGCTTGGTTTGCTGTGGTTGAAACTTGATATTTTGTTCCCTTTGGTGCTTTCTTCATGACTGTGTATTAGGCTTGTCCCCTTTTATTTTGGATGTACTTCACTTCAAAGTCTTAATGAAATGAACGTTGGGCTGGAGTTATTTTGACTCCATCCTTTTTCTCAAAAAATGAAAAATAAGAAGAGGAATCTTTGAGTCTACAAATATCCATTAAGCCATCTCGCTTACAAATGCTTAGAAACAAAGGCTATGCCTAAAAACAATGGTGCACAACCTGGCAACATCTATGACGACAATGGACGAGAAGGAAAGAAGGCTAACCCTGAGGATTAAAAATTGGATATTTTAAGAGGATTTTATCCTTGCGGTTAGCCATAGCTATCATTCTTGCTTGTTATGGACAAGCATCCTGTAATCTTCAAGCTTTCAACACCAAACCAACATCAATGCATGGGACCGTCATACCAAAAAAAGCCAGGAAAAAAAAGGAAAAGGATAATAATAGGGCCCTCCTACCACATGTGTTATCAAACAAGACTATCCCTATCCCTGAAAGAAGATAAGGCAGGAAATGTAAATCATGTAATCTGTATGCAAAGCATTGCCATGAGATTAGACCATGAGAATTGGTCTTGGGCGCAACGACATATCCCCGTCGTTTCATTAATAAGGATTTAATGGAACATCCCAACCCAAAGTCAACAAAAATTCAACAAAGCATATGCAAAAAGAAAACAAAAGCAGAAGAAAGAGGACCACTAAAACCTCTATCAAAAAGAATGATATTTGCTGCTTACAAATAATTGACAAATTAAGCAGTAAGCCGCATCCATTTCTTAGGATAAAAACCAACACATTAGTACTAACTCTAAGAATCCATGTTCACCGGCAAGCATTGACCTTGATAGTATTTTTAAATGTAAAGATCATGAAAAATCATAGCTGTAAAAATAGTAATTATCTACAATTGAAGTCGAATGCAAAACTGCTATAAGTAACAATCATCCAGGTCCATGTATATACAATATATAAATTGTCATATTTATCAATTGCAATTGAAAATAGGGCGAAAATCACTACAGCTGAAAAGTCATTCTTCTTTGTTTCTTTTTTTTTTTTTTCTTTTTTTTTTTTTTCTTTTTTTTTTTGTTTTCGTCAATATATTCGCACAAAAGCCACCAATTATTTAAACATGACAAATAATCTAACCGGAATTCTGTCTGGGTACTTGTCCCTGATTCTCGCCGCTTCAGCCCGTCTCTTCTCTACAAAATCGTAACGAAAAAATCAAAATAATTATAAAAATTCAAGAACCATCCACAACAGCAAAAGAAACCCATATTCAAAAACTTTAGAAGGGTCAGTAAATTACTAACCAAAGTCATGCTCAAGCTTGAACGAACCCTTCGCCATCTCCCCCTTCAACACTAAAATCAATAATCTTTTTTAATTCCAAACCCTGAACAAAACGAAGAAAATTTTGGGAGAAACTAGAGAGGGGGAGAAAGCGGGGAACCTGTTCCTTTAGCTTTAGGAATTCGGTGATTCCAAGACTCAATCGATTGGTTCAAGATATCTCACTTTCTAAAACCTAGTTTCTTATTTTTATAGTATTTTATTTTAGAATACGAAGCGTGTCGTATTTGGACTTTAAAGTGGGAGCCTTGCAATTTCTCCCTTCCTCTTTGTTTATTTGTGGAAACTTAATTTATTATTTAAGGGCTGTTTGGTTCATTTCCCGCGGGGGAAAAAACGAATCTAAATATATTTTCAAGTGAATTTCCATACAAAAAAATTCCGAAAATTTTTCTTAGAAAGGGAGCCAATCAAACCCATGAGAGTGTCACCTTGCACTCGCTCTTGATTTCAAAGTGGAGATCAAACAAAAGAAAAGAAAATTTTATAGAAAAATAGGTTTCTCATAATGTAGTTTCTTAGTTTTTTTTTTTGCCAAACAAACAGTTTTGACCAACAAAATTTCTTTATTACTTTTAGAAAATCTAATTTGACAATGGTAATGATCCCTTTTTTACTTTCTCTTATTGAAGGATAATTCAACAAAAATGAAAGTTGACGGCCTGTCTCTCTCCCTTTTTGGTTGTTGTTGTTGTTAAATTGTCAATCTTATTTTATATCTTAGATCGCTTTTAATAAGATCTCACCCTTCTTTATTGTGCGTGCCAGATTTAAGGACATGTATGTGATGACGATAAAACAGGTTATATCATTATGCTTTTACTTGTGCTTCACACGATCAAAGACTGTCAATTTATAAAAGTGTATAGGGGCTAATTTATAATTATATTGATGTGCGCATAAAACTTATTAAAAATGCATGAAATTCTTTTTGTAGATGTTTTATGGATGATACCTCACGTTTATCAATTTCGATTCAAAACCTAAATTTGTTATTGGCCAATTCAAAAGAGAAAGCACGTTGCATGCATCTTGAGCAACTCAGCTCTGTACATTTATTTCCACATGAAATAGCCGTTTTCAGCATCTTTTTATAATTAGTAGGATATATACAGAACGAACTACTCTAATTTTTAATAACAATTTAATTTTTATTTGCTAGTCGCCTATTATGAAAACATAGTGATGGTAGACTAGTAGGTAATGAATACTATTATTATTGAACTAATCGCATGCGTGTCGGGGGCTGTTTGTATGATTTAAAAATTTTAGTTTTTTTTTCTAAGATTTAACTTTTTCCAGAATTTTTTGCGATATTTATTGAGTTTTACATTGTCGATGGTGTTTTTATAATTTCTATAATTGTTCAGAGTGTTGTCTACACTTTTTTAATTTACAAGGGATCTTATCAATTTTTAGATTTTTAGGAGTGTTGATGCTCGGATCACACAGTCAACTCGGTCAAAGCTAGTTTGAGGTTTATGACGATGATGATGGAGTCCGTTTTCTTTCTTCAAATCGCTTGGCTGGCTGAGAGATGGGATGTCCTGCGCAAGGGAAGAAACTGCTAGAGGTTGGAGTGGGGTTCTCCGGTTCTGAGTGTTCGCGGGAAAAGAAGTTGCGGGAGACATTCTCGTTGAATCTGTAAAATAAATCTGTTACAAATTTATCTTTTGCAAACAAATTACAAGATTACAGCTCGCCTTTTTA
>JBAKGM010000002.1:184380-196117 GCA_037177215.1 Asparagus racemosus
TTGACGTGTCCGCCGTGTCGACTCGTCGGCACGCTTCATGCAATTGCGTCGTCACTGCGCCGTCAGCTGTTTCGTTGTGTCAGCTAACGGTTTGTCGACTCATTGGTTGACGGTTCGTCGGTTGCGTCGGTTGACGGTTCGTTGGTCACGAACTCAACTTTGCGAGTCAGGTGCGGGGACTGATAAGCGATTTTTAACGCCTACACTGAGCTCGGCCGATCTCCTCTCCTACACAAGTGGAAAGCTCGTCAGAGGACAGAGCTTGATTTCCCCCGTTGTACCTCCGACGATCAAGTCAGCATGTGAAATGAGTAGAGCAGGAGGTAAATAAACAGTAAGTTGTTCTTGTGTGAATAGTGCAAGGGAGAAAAATAGCTTACCTTGAGTTTGAGAATCATTCTCCTTTCATATAGATAAGTGAGGGGTAGTTTGGTAATTTTAGCCAAGTATGACATGATGATTGAGTTGACAACTACTTTACACATGTTGGATTTTGAGTGGCGTGAGTCACCACTTATTGGATATGGTGATGGCTCATGAGACATGATGGGTGGTGAGTCATGATGACCGTTGGGACAGGAGTGAGGATAACTCTGACAATTACTATAGCGGGTGGGGGGTTGGCACTATAGCACTGAGTTCTGCCACTGTAGCGTCGAGCCGACTACTGTAGCGCCGAGCGGTCGGCACTATAGCACCGAGAGGTTGGCACTGTAGCGGACGACTAACACCGCATTTCGAGTTGGTTTCGCAAGATGTCGATTGCTGTAGTGATGAGTCGGGGTTACTGTAGCATCGAGTCATGACACTGTAGCAGTCGACTAACAACATGTTTCGAGTCGGGTTACAAGATGTCGACTACTGTAGCATCGAGTCAGCTAATGTAAAGGCAGAGTCCGACACTGTAGCGGACGACTAACAACGCGTTTCGAGTTGGTTTGCAAAATGCCGACTACTATAGCATCTAGTCGGCTACTGTAGAGGCCGAGTCCCGATACTGTAGCGGACGACTAACAACACGTTTCGAGTCGGTTCACTGTAGCGCCGAATCCCGACACTGTAACAGTTGACTTTTGGGCTTGCAACAGCCTCTTTTCGCGTGGAATGGGACTCATGTTGGGATTCACGTAGGAGGTAATACTTAATGTTAATTAAAAAAAATTCGGGAGTTATAACAAGGGGGCTTGTTGTAAGTTTTAAAACTTTTTAGGAGGTTTTTATAATATTACATGTTTAAATGAAGTAACTCTTAACAATTCACTTTTTATCTTCTACCCCATAATTTGGTCAAAAGTTTATCTTCACGTGTGGTCAAAAATTATAAAAGCGTATAGATGCTAATTTAGTGAAGTTTTAAAAGGATAGAAAATATGAGTAAAGACAGGATAATGTTTAATACGGTAAATTTTAAAACAACCCCCCCCCTACAAAACAAGCTTTTAGGAACTAATCGTATGTGAGCATCAGTGCCGAGCCATTCAATATGGGTCGCATTTACGAAAGTGCCACTTTGCTATGCCCATCGAAGGGCTTAACTCAACTGTTCCCATATCAAATGTACTCGGTACGTACTTTACTGTTTTCCAGAGCGGCATTGGCCTAGTGTTGGACTTGCTTTATATAAGTATGCAGCTTAAGGCTTATCTTGTAGATCACAATCCGGCCTATGGTCTGGACGGGGCTTCAACTATCCAGCCGAAGCCCGATTGTAAAGTAAAGCCTAAACCTAGATAAAGCCCAGGCCTAAACATGGGAAAGTGCAGAGTTTATTAAACGAATGCTGTTTGTTTTGAGGCCCAGCTCTATCACAAAAGATAATAGGTCAATCCAAGACAAATGCCTAGATCAAAATGCCTTGTTTATCTATCAATTAACACCTATAAAAAATTTCCTCTCTAGCAAAAAAAATGTTTTATCATAAAAAAATCGTTCTTGCTGCTCATGTCATTTCAAATATCTTTAAGAAAAATATGCGATTATAAATTTGGTGGGATTCTGTTATAATTGAGTGAATCACCTTAATACATATTGTTATAGCCTGCAAATGAGCTAAGTGTCCCACTTCGGAGGCTGACACGTGTCCCACTCCATGACTAATCAAACATGTTTAAGAGATAGACGACTTGAGCAGCCTACCGCATAGGCCGACAACTTGCGTAACTGCGTAGAAAGGTGGTATTTGTCACCCTCTAAACCATATCGAGATCATGAGCATTCGGACTCGCCCTACCATGCTAGCCGACAACTTGCGTAGCCGACTAGAAAGACGGTACTTGCCAGCCTTCCACCATAGCCGAGTTGAGAGGCGGTATTTTCCTTAAACCCCTCGCCGATAGCCGGGTGCTCTCGCATTAACTGCTCTGACGAAGTCATCATTGCTCTAGCTTCCATACATTTTATGACTCATCGGATCCAGTCAGCTGCAAGCACCTGCTGTCGTCCCCATATTAAACGATTAGATGACTCACCTTCTTCAGTGGCCAACACCTGCAAGGCATCTGCCAACTCAGCCGCCTATCTGAACTCGGTCAAAGTTATCTACATGCCCCTCTGCTCCCCAATAAAAGGAAGAGGTGCTGCTCAAGGTAAGAGGTTGATCTCTCTGCACTCATGCAACTCGGGGTATATTTTCACTATTCGCCTTTTTTATTCTCACTCAAGTACGACTACTGATTTGATCGTCGGAGAAATAACAGGAGAACCAAACTCCGGCCTCTCACAAACTCTTCATGTGTAGAGAAGAACATCGGGCTCCAGAACCAGTAATCTGAATGAGTATGAGGACTCTAACTTTACACTAATTCATAACTAAACTCCTTGTTTGATAACCGACATCACCACATACGATTTTTTATTTTTTATATTGTTTACAAAAAGTGATTTTTATGGAATGTGAATCATTCGTGTGTTCTGTGGATTGACCCAGCGGAGCTACATAATTCTAATTAACGTAACACTAAAGAGAGAAACATTAATTTTAGATAAGACATCTATGGATTAGATGATAATCATGGACAAATCAAATGCAGTCTCAAACTCACCTTCACATGTTGGCATTAAATAATAGCAAAGAAAATCAAACAACCGCGAAAGAGACTAAAACCAGGCGGCTCGGCATTCATGAATATTTAAACAAATTAAGCAGAAAGCTGACATTGTCTCTATCTTTAATCTAAGACTACATTCATATTAATATAATCAACCATAGTATAATTCTCTCCTTTAAGTGTTGCTTCGTGATTAAATAGCACACCGACAACATCCCTCTACGACAAATAAATAATAATAGTAATAATAATAATAATAATAACAATAAAGAATATTAAAAAAAAGTCGTAGCTCTACGTAAACCAACAGAAGGAGTGCATAAATAAATATAGTAATTTGAAAGTATATGACAACTCAAATTCATTGTACATGCACTTAAAGAAAGATTAAGATATTAGAAGTCACATGCAACGCAAGTTTCTTTGATTTTCACAAGCCATGCTTCCCTTGCGCTAGTGGCGGTTGATGGATAGATATATAGCTTTGAGCCTATGGTGCCTAAATTTTAGGAGACACCCAGCAAATAAATGATATACATAGATTGTAGCTTGGTCCAACAATTTGCAATTCAATAATCTATATATGCTTTCATCTTAATTTATTTCCGCTATCTATTAATGATATATGCATTTCTTTTTGTTAGCTAGAGAAATATCACAATGGCATGGTTTAAAGAATGCAGTCGTGATAAGATGTGTGTCCCTTTTCCTATATTGTATTTGTTTTAAATTTAAGAATTTGGTCGAAATAGGGTAGACAAGAGGAGTTGACATGTTTTTTTTTTTTTTGATAATAATAATAATGTTTAATCCCTAGCTTTTATGGCTAGCAAAGCTTTGAGCAATTATCATAAACAACGGGTAATTAAGGAAACTCTACCCAATTAAAACAAAACCTTAAAAAATGTCAATAGTACTTTCATGATGATATAAGGGTGTGTTTGATATCTACCCTAAAATTGGGCCAGAGTTAGCTCTTACCCTATTGTAAACAAAACTAGCTAGTTTTGTTTTAGACTAAAAGGAAGGTGGTGCAAAAAAAAAAAACATAAAGAAAATTTAAAGGCCAAAATTTATCTTTGAAAAAATCGAGCCAGACTTGCCCCAGTTTCATCCGAACAGATTTTTTTCCTTCAAAATGAGATCAGGTGTAGACCCCGTTTTATTTTGAGAAGTTAACAAACACACCCCAACAGTGACACGGCATCCAAATTCATGTACGTGCCACTTTTGATTGTTTAAGCAACACGACCAATATGCATAATTACTTTCTTACACGAGATATGGCCATGATGGTGACTGCAAAAGTTGATTTTGAATTACAATGGCAATATTTTTTTTTGCAGTTTACCTTAAAACCATATAAAAATAGTTATGAAGTTAATGACACGTTCTTCGTAAATTGTAAACGTTGGAATAAGGACAAGGTTGAAGTTTTACATAGAAAAATAATCTGCTTTTAACCCTTTCCATCTCATCAAATACAGACTATATTAGCTATATATTCCCGGCATATAAACCTCATGCAAAACACTTACGAACACATAAAATTAGCTTAATTAGTCCCGATTAAACTATTATACATATATTGTTATATTAATTTCTTTAGCCCATAGACAGAATGGAACAGACTTTGTAATTGTTATCGTTGCTAGATGGTGATGGAGCAAGCAACCACCCTTCATTTAAAATGAGAGATATAATGAGGCATTCACACGGACTTGGGAAAAAGTATCCATTTATTATTATTTTTATTTTTATTTTTGTCATATTGGGTCATGGTTTTTATTTAAACTATTGGCTCAGGACCAAAGCTTGTCTGGCTTCTCTTTCCCCATTAGACCCCAACCCTTCTTTGATCCGGACATTTGAAATAAACTCCTATTTATAGTAGTATCATGTGCCATGAATGTTGGTAAGTTGTTTCTTACCATTTTCTTCGCCTATTTTCTCTCGAGTTCTGGCGAAAGTGAATTGAAGAGGGCCCTTAATGCCGACTAAAGGGCCATCAATGAGTTATTGCCATACCTTACGACTCCTTCAGCTGCCTCTCATTTATTGTGGATTGAGGTGGCTAGGTAACTTGAGGCAGATGGGAGGGAACACATCAACATTCATCATGTGCTAGTGATTTATAGTTTCAAACCCCATACTTTGAAATTTGACCCTCACTTCTCATCGAAATTTTCAGAGTTTTCACGTAGTAGTGGCAGAAAATATTTGATATGATACTAGAACAACTTAGTTTCAAATCCCACGGAACACTAAGTTATAATTGATTAAATAAAGATAATTAATGAGCCTAAGTTAAGCTCATACCGCACCATAGACGTTCAACCTATGAAAGCTGTGTTAGAATATAAATTATAGCTTTCATCATAATTTCGGGGTTCTGATTTAAGGACCCAGACGCCCCTGAGACATTCAGGGACAAACATCACGTAAGCGCTTGAATCTCGTTAAATTTAAACCTTGGCGCTTCCACGTATTGCCTCTCTGCTGAACGTTTAGAAGAGAGAAGAGAATTGAATTTTGTAGCGGAGCCAAAAGACAAGCTAGTTGAACAAATTATATCTTTCGCTACATGTTCCTACGGTCTTGGGTCGAGTCCTGAGACCCCAACTGATTGATTCATGAATTCATGCTCATTGCTCTCGTGGGCTTTTGGCCTACATAAATCCAAAATATGTGATACGACGCATCAAGGGCCACAGTCTTGTACTCTAGCGTTAGGCATAGATATCATTTTTCCCCTGTATTTTATTAAGTAAATGGATACACCCTAAACCTTTATAAGATAGAGAACGAAACTTAAGTACTTGCTTTGTCCACGTATAGTGTGACATGCGAGAGGGGTCTGTCAACAACCTCTCTCATCATCATCATCATAATAACAGTCCATCATTTATCGAATGTGTAATGTTTGGTCTTGAAAGAAATTCTAAGATCATATATTCACATGATCAGATAGATTTTAAGAAGCCTGTCATAATTAATGAAATCTCTATTCAAATGTCTCCGCTAGCATAGTGGGTCCTTTTGTATGACATTACAAGTATGAAGATCGAAAGTCACTAAACTATATTATTCAAAAATATTGCACATCAGTTAGTTAATTACACAAATAATAAGCCGTGCGGACCACGTGCTCACAGCTGCCTCCCCAAAACCCCGCAGTTTCCCGCGCCTATCCACATCTGAACCGCCAAGCGGGGCGGTATGAGGGCATTATCGTCATTCTGCGACGATTGAACCCATCGATAGTCCTGCTCGTTGTCCAGCTGGCCCCGCATCAATCCCCGCCATCGGCTCGATCATCAGCAGGGATGTGATGTGATCGGACGGTCGCAAACGAAAAGATGGGCTGTCTTCTCACAAACAGCAAACATCGAAGTGATCCGAACATCCATCGCCACGCGTAACGCAGGACCCGCTCTCCATTCAAATCGGAAGAGACAGCTGAGCCGCTCCACAGTACCAACAGGGTCACCGTCCTGTCAATCAACTGTTCCAAAAGTACAGGGCTCTGTCGCCAGACGCCCCGGGGTAACAGGAAAATGACCGCCATGTCCTCGACGCTGCCAAATGACAAAATTAACCCCCCATAAGCTGACGAAATGTGTAATTAATTCCAAAAGTTGGGCGACAGTCCAAATGACGGTGTTAGTGCCCGTGGTCACGGCAAGAGAGAAGAAAACGTAGGGGCACTTTGGTAAAAAAAGAATTTATCATGATGGCGATTTTTTGAGGTAACCAGCTTTTTCTCTTTTACGAAGTTGTTACTTTTGACGATCTCCCGAGTCCCGAGCCGGAGGAGACTGTGTGGGGACTGTTGCTTTGCTGTCTGAAAAATCAATTAATAAAAAAATTAACATTAATTAATGTTGTTAAGTTTAGTCATTAATAAATGAGCAATTGAAAATTTTAACTAGAGAGGGGCAGAAGTTACTCGTAGCAGAGAGGGAAATATAATAGAAGGGCTCTTCGCTGCTTGTGGGTATTGATAGAAAATATTTGAGGGGGAGGGGGAGAGGGAGGGAGAGAGAGAGAGAGAGAGGCAATAGTTGAAGAAGAAGAAGAAGAAGATGGAGATGAGTTAGACTAGAGGAAGTAAATATATAAATGGGGGAGAGGAGAGGAGAAGGAGATTGGAGAAGAGAAGCCAACAGAAACCCATATCTCCAAATTTTGAAATATTAAAAAAGAGGCAAAAATCAGCGATATTAGGATTTTAGATGAAGGGGATGCCCTTCAATTTTCAAGGAGAAGGAGGAATCTTTGGAGGAGAAATAAGCTATTGGACTACAGACGACGACAACAACAACCACAAGAGGAAGAGATCAGAGGTGGGGATAGTAATAGAGCCTTGTTCTGTACTGGATCATAGACAAAGCCCAAGCCCAAGCCCACCAACCTCCTCTCTCGCCGGCACCGGAGCTCTCTCTTCTGACTCCGCCGGCGTGGCGGCGCTCTCCGCCAACCACCACCGCCAACAAAAATGGACGACGGAGGGAGAGAAGAAAGAGGAGTGGGCCTCCGAGCTACAGCCCATCCCTCCCTCCATCGGGCTCTCTGCCGCGGCCGCCGCCGGCTTCGACGAATGGGAGGCCGTCCTCTCCGACACCACCCCAGCTGTCACGGCCGCCGCAGCGTCGCCGAGCCATGAGCAAACTTTCCTCCGGTGGATAATGGGCGACATCGACGACGACCCCAAGCAATTGCAGCAACCGCAAACTTCGACTGAGCTCATGGGTCTCGTGGATTCAGGATTCAGCAACTCGATCGACAGCTCATTCGCTCTTGCTCCTCTTCCATCAGCCACCAACAGCCTCCCAATCTTTTATCAAGGACCCATCGATCAAAAGCCCATCTTTAACCCTGGACTACCCTTCAACCCTCCTCCGCCGGCGCCGCCGCAAAACCCTAGTTTTCTCCTCCCACTGCCGCCGACCTCCGACGCCGGTCACCTCCTAAATTTCCATCCAAATCCAAAGCGCCACCACTCGATTTCCCCCATTACCCATCAGCACCATCATCATCATCATCAGACCATCGTCGATCATCTTCTCAAAGCGTCGGAGTTCATCGACGCCGGCAACCCCTTCAGCGCGCGTGAGATATTGGCGCGGCTCAATCAATTGTTACCCCTTTCCCCTCTCGGTCTCAAACCCTTGCTTCGATCGGCATTCATCTTTAAAGATGTTCTCAACGTTCTCCTCACGAGCAATCAACCCTCGGTCCCTGCGACTCCGGCCGATGTCGTGCTCAAGCTCAGCTCCTACAAGGCTTTCTCTGAAGTGTCTCCATTGATCCATTTTGCAAACTTCACCTGCACACAGACCCTATTGGAGGAAGTTGGTGCGTTCGATCGAATCCACATTGTCGATTTTGATATCGGCGTCGGCGGCCATTGGTCCTCGTTTATGCAAGAACTCGCCCACCGTCGTCCCAATGCTGTACCTTTCCTCAGAATTACAGCTTTCGTCTCCGTTACAGCGTCTCATCCCCTCGAGCTCCATCTGACCCGCGAAAACCTCTCTCATTTTGCTGCAGAGCTCAACATGCCCTTTGAATTCTCGCTAATTGCTGTTGAATCCTTCAACCCAAATGAACTCCTTGCAGTTTCAACCCCCAATGAAGCCATTGCTGTCAACCTCCCCTTTGGAGCCCATTACCCTCAGCCATTTCCAGCCCTTATCAAATTGGTGAAGCAGCTGAACCCGAAGATTGTAGTCTCAGTTGATCAAGGCTGCGATCGCAGTGACCTCCCCTTTGCCCACCATCTCCTTCATACGTTCCAGGCCTGCACGGTTCTGCTCGATTCCATCGACGCAGCGGGCACCAATGCTGATGTGGCGAACAAGATCGAGAGGTTCATAGTGCAGCCGAGGGCCGAGTGGGCTGTTCTGGGCCACCACCGTACTGCTGGCAAGATGAGCCCATGGCGAGCAATGTTTGGGTCGGCTGGATTTGTTCCGTGGCAGTTTAGTAATTTTACAGAGACGCAGGCTGATTGTTTGTTGAAGAGGGTTCAGGTGAGGGGGTTTCATGTCGAGAAGAGGCAGGGTTCGCTGTTTCTCTACTGGCAGCGAGGGGAGCTGGGCTCAGTCTCATCCTGGAAATGTTGATGATTGATGAAAATACCGTGCAATTTCAGGCATGTTATCTTGTACCTCTAAGTAGTAGGATTAATTGTGCTGTGTTGTATTACATCACAGTGCTTTGTTTCAGTGCTCTAGTGGTTACTCTGCTTTATTGTCTTTTTTCCCCCTTCTTCTTGGAATTAAAGGTTGGTAGAAGACTAGTTGCAGTAGTGTTAAATCGTCTATGATGTTTTTCATGTTTATGTCTTATGGGTAGGGTGATTGTACAACTTGAACAATGTTGATGAATTTTAACAGCCCATGACTTCAATTTACCTTTACGACATTTGAGGTTTGTGCATTTCTTGTGTTGATTTTAGTCTATGTAGAATTTGAGTAGACCGACTAATTTGTTCATATGTCGATTATGTTTTACTTCCTATATGTCTTGAAGTGTAATTGTTAATATTTTGCAATGCTAGGGGAGTTAGATAACACAAACGAAAGTAGAGATTTTTGCACCAGAAATTTACGTAGGTCTAAGAACTGTAGTGGGAATTATACGTATAACAGTTACAGAGAATTAGGGTTCATATATAATATAGTTCAGTTCAGACAAAATGGAGACTTGGAAATTTGTGAAGGATCAACTTGAGGGGTATTAGTGAAGTCATGAACGTTTCATCTCTGTATAATGTTTGGCCTTGGTGTATAAGCTACGGTTATCCTTATAAACGTGTGGTCGAGGCTATCAGAGTTTCAATCCAGTCCTTAATACTTGCAGCGGGTCAAACATTAGTTACTAACTACAAATTTCTATGCATCTTATTGGACTTTCTTCACGATGCTTGTCTATTCATATAGTCTCGTTTTCTCCACATTACCTCGGCAATACATGGATACTTTTTATAATTATTCTACCATATTGTTACTCAGTTATTGTTCTTTCCTAATTGTTATTTGAACTGAACATCATGAGTTATTCAGGTTATATAATGCTTACTTCATCTTACACTTATTCTCGTGTTATCATTTTCTATGCATTTTTATTTTTAATGCTTGTTATGTTCCAATTATTGAAAGGCAGTTCTACGAATGCGACAATCTTATTAGTCTCATGTTGGTTGAACTTTGGAGGTTAGTTGAACTCAAGCGTTAAATTATGTAGACAATGGCTGGCCTTAGCTTTCCTTAATCCTAATAGCATAGGAGATTAGTATCTTTATGTCTCCTTTCAATGATTCAGGCACCAAATCTTCTTATGTTTTTTGGCCGTCGCTCTCACATTTAAAATGTCATCATCATCCTTAGTTTTCTCATGCACTCTACACTGTTAATGCTTGTTTATTGCTTTCTTAATCGTATATACACCCTCACAAACGTACATTTGAACTTGATCCAACGGTCGAAAGCTCAGAGATGCACTACCTACCGATGTGGGCCCCAAGTCCACATGGGAACCAAGATGGATGGCTGAGATACAGTGTGCTGCAAGATTTATACCAGACAAGCCTCTACTAATTAAAAGCTTCATCAGCTTAATTTAGAACTGAAATCACATGGTATGTGCCTTTCCTTCACATGTTAGGCTATATATTTCATTCCTCATTTCATCATATCCTGCACCCTAAATGCGCCCAAATCTGATTGATTAGTTTACGCCTCTTTTTCTCAACTTGATCAGAACTTTGTTTGCTTTACAGTTTTCTTTACTTGAAGAAAGCAGCTATCGCAGTGTTAATCTATTATATGCAAGTTTCTTAGGATTAGGATGTATAAGGATTTCATTTGAGGTTCAATTTGAACGCAAAGTTTCAATCACTGATCTTTTTTGGGTGGTGTCGGACAAGTTGGCTTCTCTAAATGCAAAGCCAACTGTGATATCAGTGATTGAAGGAGATACGTGAGAGTTAGACGAGGGTGCGGGGCCTGGTGATCGTTATCAATCCAACCCAACGGTGATTTGATCGTCGATGTTGATCCCAGAGATACAAAATAGGTAGAGCAATTGTGTCCACAACCTGACCACGTGGCTGCTCCCTCATGTCCTTGTTTTTTTGGTTTGTATAGATAGATTGAGAGTTTACCTTGAGGACCACTGCCCAGTGATGGTGGTAGTTGTCATAAATGCAACTATGCTTGTGTCCCAAGTTTGATTTGCGTGATTTTGGACGAATATTGTTTTGCTAGTGTTGATTTGGATGGACCCAAAGATTTAAATGAGGTGAATATTTGAAAGCCCCCAAGGAACGATCATAGCGGGGTATATTATGTCCAACGTTGGACCCAGCTCCACAAATCCTTGGATATAGTTTTTTCTTATTCGGTTTTTGGACGACCATGTTGGTAATCGACTCGGCCCGGGTCTGTTGGAAAGTTTTGCCCGTAGCTGCTAAATAACCCGACCTCTCGTCTACGAAAGGAGGTCTTGTGCAAAAGTTTTACCCATGGTTGCTGAATAGCCCCCTTGTTTATGAAAGGCGGATAACTGACGTTTCAAACTTTTTGGGGGGTTATCGCAAAAATGTACTGTTTCCGCCGGAAATCGGTCCGTTCCGTTCCATTGATGTTTCCGAAATTACAAAGGCCTTTATGGGCTTACAGAGC
>JBAKGM010000002.1:219628-246771 GCA_037177215.1 Asparagus racemosus
TATATACATGAGGGTTTCCTTGTTTGGATTATTTCGCTCGACGTACTACGTCTCGTTTTGTAGATTTCTAAATATTAGTCACCCGGTTGTACATGGATAGTTACCTGGATTGTTATACTTGGAGCATTCATGGTTTCTGATTACTTGCATGCATTTATATTTATATTATTATATTGCTATCTCGTTGTGGGATCTTGCCGTGTGTTATACACGCTGACGTACTCCATTCTCTTGGTATACGTCAGATTTAGATGACAGATAGGTCCAGTATGGAGAGGTACCGGAGACATGGTATTCCCAGCTGGAGTGCCGCACCGCTAGGGTAGATGATTCGATAGAAGCTTAGTCATTTATTTATGTAGTAGATGTCAGACTTTAGACTTCATTATATTTTCTTTAGCTCAGCAGATGTTCTTGATTATTCAGTTTTAGCTTTTATTTGGATGTATCAAACTGTTATTTATTTTGTCTAGGATGACATTCCTTAGTGATATGTATTCATGCAGTTCTGGATTTGTTATTACATTTTGGCTGATCGTGACTGTGACCGTGAGACCTGTGATTTTATTATGATTCTTGCTTGACACTTGGCGTGTTAGGTTGAGGAGAAGAGTTTCTATTTTATACTCCCCGATCTAATACGTCGCGGGCTTGTTCGCATTCTATTTCCGTGTATTTTGGGAAGCGGGGCATGACAGCAAGAAAAGGAAAACTGATAATGAAGCTGCTAAGGGTCCAGTTCAAAAGAAACAATATAAGAAAGATCACAGTTATTTCTTTTGCATCAAAGCTGGACACGTAAAGAAGGATTGTACCAAATATCACGTCTGGCATGTCAAAAAGGGTATGTTCCTTACTTTGGTCTGTCTGAGGTTAATTTAGTCTAAGTACCCAGAAATACTTAGTAGTTAGATTCTGCTGCTACTACTCACATAAGTGTTTCTGTGCAAGGTTGCCTAAGCTACCAAAAGCCAAGTGATGGTGAAAGACAGATCTTCGTGGGCGATGGGCAATCAATAGACCTGGAAGCAATAGGGCACTTTAGATTACTATTAGGAACTAGTTTCTATTTGGATTTAAAAGATACTTTCGTAGTACCGTCTTTTAGACGAAATTTAGTTTCTACTTCTGTATTGGACAAATCGGGTTATTATTGTTCATTTAGAAATAATCAGTCTAGCTTATCTTTAAATTTAAATATTGTGGGAACTGGTTTCTTGAGTACCTATGATAACCTATATTTGCTTGATACAATTGCTTCTTATAATGAATCCTTGCATGTGGAATCACGTAGTACTAAGCTTAAATTAAATAAAGAAAATTCAACAATATTATGGCATAAACGCTTAAGTCATATCTCAAAAGGTACAATTGAGCGTCTTGTATCTAATAGCATTTTGGATCTCTTTGATTTTACAGATTTTGATGACATATTGCTTGCCACTAATGATATAGGCATGTTGCACGAAACCAAGAGATTTCTATCAAAAAATTTTGAGATAAAAGATCTTGGGGACACCTCTTTTATATTAGGAATCTAGATACATAGAGATCGTTCTCGAGGTATACTTGGATTATCACAAAAGTGCTATATCGATAAAGTACTCAAAAGATTTAGCATGCAAGATTGCAGACCAGGTGACACCCCTGTTTCTAAAGGAGACAAATTCAGTCTCAATCAGTGCCCTAAAGGTAACCTTGAAATTCAAGAAATGCAAAAGATTCCCTATGCTTCAGCTGTAGGGAGTCTAATGTATGCTCAGGTGTGTACGCGTCCAGATATTGCGTACATTGTTGGTATGTTAGGCAGATATTTAAGCAACCCTGGTATGGATCATTAGAAAGCAGTCAAGAGGGTTATGAGGTATCTATAGAAAACAAAATATTATATGCTCACATATAGGAAATCAGAACAGTTGGAGGTCATAGGGTTCTCTGATTCTGATTTTGTTGAATGCCAAGATAGCAGAAAATCTACATTAGGATATATTTATATTTTAGCTGGAGCAGCTATATCCTGGAAAAGTGTCAAACAGACACTTGTAGCCTCCTCCACTATGGCAGCAGAGTTTGTAGCTTGCTATGAGGAATCTAATCATGGAATATGGCTGTGAAATTTTGTAACTGGACTGCGCATTCTGGAAAATATTGAAAGACCACTTAAGTTATTTTGTGATAATAATTCAGCAGTTCTGTATTCTAATAACAATAGGAGCTCAACTCAGTCAAAGCACATTGACATTAAGTTCCTAGTTGTGAAAGAAAGGGTGCAGAGTGGACAGATTTTCATAGAGCATATTGGGACACTCCATATTAGCAGATTCTCTTACAAAAGGATTGCGACCCAAGGTCTTTCATGAGCACACTGCTCATATGGGTGTTATATTATTTGAGGATATCATGTTTTAGTGGGAGTTTGTATTTTTGGTTTATTATTGCTTTATGTGTGGACATAATTATGTTTGTTTCATCTTTGTCTGATCAGAATAAAGTATTTAGCTTATACACACTCTGTTACATTATGTTTGGTATTGACCTCACTAAAGCTTAAGGTAGAACCAGTTGAAAATAGACATGTACAGATCACGTTGCATGTAATTTTCATGCTATACATCTATGATTGATCTATATCATTTGACTATATTGATTTATGTGACCATTGATAGGTTTAGTCACGATAAATGTGACGAAGGCCACTATGATCCTATATGGATATAATCAATGGATGAGATAGTTTGGAAATACCTTACTTGTGATAGCAAATTTTGAGCTCATAAGGTTGTACACACTTTAAGGAAATATATGATGCCTAAGTGGGAGATTGTTGGATTAAATCTTTATTATGGGCACATATGTAATATTAGTGTGTAGTGTTATCATTTAAATTTGACCTGTTTAAAGTGATCGTTTAGGTAATTTGGATCAATGGGTATTAATTGTGTCATGGGCCAAATGTATAGATACCAAATAAGAATTTCTAATTTGATGAGGGGCCAAATTAGAAATTACAATAACTACTTAATGGGTTATGGTCCCTAATCTAAAGTGACGTTCTCTAATTCTCTAAATCCCCATCTAGAGAGAAAACTGAAGAGACGCCTTTAAGAGTAGAAGATCACAACCATTTTCAGCGATTTTAAGAAGTTTAATCCATGGATTCAGGTACGCTTCCGCATCTGTTGTTCTTTTCTCTTTGAATTAATCATGATTATTAGATTAATATCTAGGGTTTGTTCTTGTTTAATTATTTTATGAAAACCCTAGAATTATTTCATGTGATAGAATTTATTTCTACAAGTAGGTAGGTTAACTAGGTTGAAATAGTATCATTGTCCAATCTAATTTGAAGGCTTTAGTCTTGCACAGATTGAGTATTTCTAACTACGTCCAGAATATCGGCCAATAGAGAATGTGTATTGGTGGACATATCATCTGAGAGGCTTTTCCTCCACGATATGGCAAAATAAGCTGGTTGTTTTGTTTTGACACGATGGATACTTTATACACTGGCCAATATTTAGGTCCAATTGATATAATTGGTTTGCACCTTAAGTTAAACTCAGACCCAATGCCCATTACGTAGAAGCCCACATCCCCGGTAGCCATTTTCTAAATTGCCTGCTCCCCTCGTTAGTCCTTCCTCATCCATCCAATTCCAAGAAAATAGTTGATACAGCTTACAGTTGTTATACACGTAAATTTAATCATGTATTAATTTACTGAGAGCACTTAAAATTTTCATTCAATGCTTTTTTCAACCTTATGTTTATATTATTTTTATATGCAAACACATGTTGGTTTTATCCTTGAATGCTTTTAAACACATGTTCTACAATCTTTGTGAGATAGATGACATACATTTGATCGATTTTTCTGCAACAAATAGTCTTTGAAAAGTGGTCCTGTGATCCTAGGCTTTTTCCTGAACTACTAGATCTTGTTGCATGGGGAAATTATGGTCATGACTTTCTACCCTTTTACAGCTCCCATTTCTACCTTCTTTATGACTTGACATCCCTGTGTTCAAATTTTTCCGCAACAAATAGTCTTTGAAAAGTAGTCCTGTGACCTAGGTTTTCTTTCTCGGACTAAGATCTCATAACGTGATGAAAATATGATGTGTATTTATACTCTTTTCTCAGTTTCCATTTGAATTGCTCATCTGTCATGTATTCTTTTTCTGTATAGTATATGACACATCAAAAATAAATATACCTTGGACGATGTTATTGTTGATCGTATGCCTAGCAGCTAACCAGTAAATATTTTTGGCTTCTTGCAACGTTGTTCAGTCTCCAAATTTCTTGTTTTATCTCAGGGAAAGAAAAAAGTCTCCTTAAAAACATCAAGCATTACAAAATGTGCATCTGTAAAAAGAAAGCAAGATGATGCTGACCAAGTTGATGATGAGGATGCAGCTTTAAAACAGGTATGTGTAGCCTATGAAACTCCTGCACTTGCTTTTTTCCCTCTACGCCTAAGCCTTAATGGACTTTTGGAGTGCTCTATTTGACTGCAATGCGATTGCAGGCAATTGCTTTATCCCTTGAAGGAATTACACAGGACTCAGCTGAAGCATCTCATGTTGTTTCTTCAAGTTCTGACAGAGCTGAAGCTGGTGCTAATGTGTGTGCAAAAAAAGATAAATCAAATGTGCAAGGCCCTGCTGGTAGAAAGAAGAGTAGACAAATGGTTTGTGATTCTGCATAGTGTTAAGTGCATATTGTACTTTCAAAAAATTTCTACCATTTAATTGTTTTTTAAAATGTTTTTGGTATTTGTTTCAGAATAAGAGCAGAGTTCAACTAACTGAGGATGAAGTGGTCGCATATTTCTTTACGGTTGATGGTATAGACCTCTCTCTAGCCCTCTGTCTCACTCACTTTTATGAGTACAAACCTGATAAATGTGCCCTGCTGGCTGTATCATCCCGGTTAATCCTAGGTCTTCAGACTCCCATACTCCTTATTCTATGCTCTATTCTCAACTTGATCATGTTCACAAGTGCGATGACTTGTCTTCTCTGAGTATATGGAATCCCTCTACGAGATCCCCAGCCATAAAATTCTGTGTTCGCAGAATATTCAGTTCATCTAAAAATGTGTTGGCTTTCCATGAAATTACATCGCGAATCGGTCCAGTAAACCCTACACACATAAAAAATCATAGATTAGTGCTATGTTGACTCTCATTAAAGAAAACATTTGAAGCTACCAGATTGTGCCCATACATGAGAAGCCCTAATTAAACAGTAATTCCAAAGTGAATAACTTAGTATCACTATGAATAACCTTGACAACATCTCTGGTCTCATCAACAAAGAAAATATTACTAGCAAACGTCCACCATGGAGCCTTATTCTGCTGAAGCATAGTAATGATTTAGACATTTGACTTTTGTTCCTCAGCCACATAACTTCGGTTACGAATGGTTTTGCCATCTTCCTCTTTTCCTCTTCGAGATTGGTTTTTAAGTCACTCCTGGAAAACTGCTATGACCAATAAGTTAGAGCTTCGTAACTTCTACCTGGCTTTTTAAGGTACATTGCAACATCCTCTCTTGACAATTTGTTTGGGTTGTCGGGAATCTGCACCAAGTGATTTTTAAAGTTGATTTACTTTTGCCAGTCTCAAATTTGAAATTACATTATTTCTATTGCTTTTTAGGGAATGCCATACATGTCTAGTTGACTAATTGTAAGTGCACAAAGTATAAAAAATAACTTTCTATTGGCAGTTGGAGTGTCATAATTAATTAAAGTGTCAGAATTAATTAAAATGTGTTCAAATGTTTTCCTCGCTTTAGTTTACTTTGACTGAGTTGATTCGAAAATGTTAGGTTTAATTTTAATGTTGATCTAATATTCTTACTGCGTGTTTCAAACTATATGAATTGCTTTCCAGAGACTGGGAAAGGGTATATCTCATTGCGCGATCTACAGAGATTGGTATTCGCTCATGATTTTAACTGGACGGAAACGGAGATTGCCACTATGATACATTCCTTTGACAGTGACAGAGATGGAAAGGTCAGTTTATATACAATTCTACTAGTTCAGTTATATCATTTTACTCTCCTTCTTTGGGAATTTTTCTTTTGAGATTGAAGAAGATAATAACTGGTGTTATCTGATTCATTAATTGTTCAATGTATATCTTATCTTTTTTAATAAAAGCATAGTATGGCTATCAACAATAAGCTGTTGGGAAAACAATGCATCTGATGATTCAGATTGAACAATAATTCTAACTTGGACAAATAAAATTATGAATGTTTTTATAAGTATTCATATGAGTCTAGAAGAATCAAATACATGCAGCCAACATACTAGGCTGGCGATATCTTGCAAATGTTAGTCAGTTTGTCCTGCAAAAAATGCCAAGGTACTTGAAGAAACTTAGCAGCTCAAGAGAAACTGAGATCACCAAGCATTTTTCTCTCTTTTCCTTCAAGAAAGGAAGAGTTGCCCTTACTAGTTCCATTTTTCCCCCTTCCTTAAGTTTTTGGGCAAACCTTTCCTTTTGACATCAATAGTCATTTGGCAATTGACTAAACTGATATTTGAATATTTTGCAGTTAAATTTGGAAGATTTTCGGACCATTGTTTGTCGATGCAACATGATGAAAGACGCTGGAAACAGCTGACATGCGTTTTAAAGTCATCCTGAGCATAATTTTGAGAAAAATCTTTTGCAGTATTTAGCCTCAGCTTGCAGTTGCCCTTGCATAATGAATTACCTGCAAGCGTATATCAGACGAAATTACAATCCATCAGAGAAAATTACGATCAATGGTGGATGGTTGATACAAAGTGTAAGGATTTAATGGTGGAGAGTTGAGAGGAAGGAATAAAGAAGATTTACTTGTAAAATGTTACGTCTTTTTCTCTTTATTCATGGGATTGACATTTTGTCATGTTTGAATAACATATCAACCTATGTTCACCACCAAAATGTTTATTCAACTAGACAGAAACCAAATGAAAAGAAAGAAAAAAAGAAAGAAATAAGCGAATGTAATTCTCTTATGGAACTGAGCTGTTCGCTATGTTTAAATTCATTTACAATTTTCAAACTCAAATTCCAAATAGAATTGATTATTTGAATGAAGAAAAAAAAAAAAATCAAATTTGCCCAGCGCCGGTTCAAAAATTCTTCAAATACTAAATATTTTGTAAAGATTTGAGAGTTATATGTCTCCGGAGTTAAATGTATGAATGCAATTTAATATTTGATTGAAGATTCAATTAGTATTAGTTTCGTATTAAAGACCAATCATCACAATCGTTACTATATGCGATAACTTAAAACACTTCGATCGATATCATATTATATGTGTGTGCAAAAAAAAAATTTTTTTTTTCCTCAGACCACTGCAAAACGAATATTTGATAATGAATAACTACAACATGAACCCCCCATATTCAATGTATTTACTATGAGAATATCAATAAATATTTAAATTTTTAAATAAAAAACTGAACGAATAATCATAAGAATAAGTATGGAATTATGTGAAGACACCATATGTAAGTTCCAGGCCAGCACTTGTGAGGGCCAAGCCCAAAATCCGAAACGGGTCAATATCCACCCTATCCGAATTCGATCCTTCTACTGCGCCTACTAGCCTATACAAATAGAACCAAGCCTATTTCTCTCCATCTTCAGGATTCTCTTTGTTGGGCTTATTATCGGATCCGGAAAAAGAAAAAGGTCCGAGTTCGCAATGGGTGGCCATGGAGGTCTAAACATCCTCCCTCAAAAGCGATGGAACGTCTACAACTTCGACAACCGCGAAAAAGTTCGCAAAGACGAAGAAGCGGCGGCACGCGAGGAGCAGATCAAGCGCGAGGAATCTCGCCGCCGGGAATTCGAATTCCGCCTCCAAACCCTCCGCCGAGCCCGCAACCCTCAAAACCCTAATAATCCTGATCCTGAGGCCTCTTCATCGGACCGCATCACTAACCCTAATCCCTCATCATCCAACCACATCAACCTCTTCGAGAACCTCTCCGACTTCTCCTCCCTCGGATCTGGCTGCAAAGGCAAGGAGAAAGGTAAGTTTGAAAGCTCTGATGGCGGCGGCGATGAGAAGAGGAGGAAGAGGAATGAGAAGCCTGCAAAGGCGGCGGCGGCGGCGGCGGCTGTGGTGGTAACGGCGGAGGATGAGAAGTATAGATTAGGGTATGGATTGATGGGGAAAGGGGTGAAGAAGCCTTGGTATTTGACAAAGAGGGATGAGGGCTTCGATGGTGGTGGTGGTGATGATGATGAAGGGGAGAGAGTCTCGAAAAGGGAGAAGAAGAGCCGTGGGGGGAAGAAGAGCATCGAGGAGCTGAGAGAGGAGAGGATGAGGAGGGAGAAGAAGGAGAAGGAGAGGGAGCGGGCACTGCTACGCGATTCGAATAAGGGAGAAAAAGGTTTTTCAAGGTGAGGTATTGGAGACAAGCTGAATCTTTAATTCTGGGGGGAAGGATTCCTTTGCTTTTATATGGATAGAGTTTTATTGTTTATGTAATTGACGTTGCACAATTAGATTTCGGTCTGCTAGTTTTGTGCTATCTAATCTATTGAGCTTTATGGCAGGCGAAGGATGTGAATTGATAGCTTATTGAAGAGGACGGAGGACACTTGGCCAGAACAAGATTTTCTTGCGGTTAGTACTTTGCTCTAGACTTGCAACATTAATTGTGAAATTACTCGAATCGTGTTTTCTTTAGTCTTACATGATCACCTCAATATTGATCCAATTCTTTAATCTATGTACTTCGCGACAAAGTGAGATGGAGACTTGAAGTAAATGTCATGTACCTTTGATATGCAGCCCATGAATAGTAGAGTTTCTCTTTTAAATTTTATCATGGGATAGTAGTGACCCTGAAAAATTGGATGTTGTATCTTTCTTTTCATAGCGAAATTATTGGATAGATATGTCAACTTTGGTGTACGTCCTCTGTGAGTATTATCATATGACTTGTCATCGTCGTATGTTTAGACAATATTTAGGGATTTCATACTAGCTCATGTATTTAACTTAGTGAAGAGTTTGTATAGGTTTTAAGTGCATCACTCAATAATCTAAGAGGATTAGAGTGATTGTCGGTTGGACCAGGAGATTCATCTCACGACCCAATTTAGCTTAAGAAAGTGCTAATCTATGTTGCATGGGTACGGATACGGGTATCGATACGGATACAAGTACAGGAAACAACAAATTTGTGAAAGGTAGGGTACGGGGACATGGCTATACAAACATTTATATGTACATATATTATATATTGGAATTAATGATTTATATGAGAATAAGATGATAATTAAAATTCCTGCAACATTTTCATGTTACTTTTATCATGTGGATTATATATTGGAAAATCACTAGTTTTTTATCTAGACATCCAAGCGACCCATGAAAATTATAATTCAGAATTTGACTTGTCTAATGAGTTTCAAGAAGTGGATGTGAAGTGTAGGATATATGTCCAAATAAAGTATGACAACTATTTTAGATTAAAACATGTATTGTATAATCGAGTACATGTTTGAATAAATGTAAGCATATATGCAAGGAGTGTCCAAGGAGTTTGGTTACACGTATGGTGTGTGTCAGGTAGGGGTACAACTTCATATTAGATGTACCGAGGTAACATAGGTGCTAATATATGTTTCAGTGCATTGTCTATTTTTCTGGTGTCAGATCCTTTCCCTTCTCTTGTTTCTTGTCCAAAGGTTCCCATAACATTACCTACGATATGATTTGTAGCTCGTCATCAGTGGATGTGCTAATGGTAGGTGTGCGAAAAATAGTAGTTGTCCAAAAGGGGATGTCTTGCTTAAAAGGCAATTGGATTTGTAGACATGTGAAGTTCCGTTTCGCATCCCATCCAACTGGAGAGATTGATTAGATCTGATTATGAAGCATGAGTTATTAAATGGTAAGATGAATAAAAGATCACTATTTTAGGTGGAGAACAGATCCAAGAATCATCTTTCTTCATCAGCAATTGAATCATTGTAGACGGATGCATGTCTTGACAATTTGTGTCAAAGATAAGAATGAAGGATAAGAGGTGTACTTGTGGAATCTGCCATTGGAAAGTTAAGCGGCAAACGGAAAAGCTTCTACAGAGGTGATTTTGAAAGGAAACAAGCATTCATAATCCATTAAGTTTATCTCTAAAGTTCTTCTGTAAAAATTTTATATTCATTTAGAGATTTCAGAAAATAATAGAGCTTGATATATGATTCGTTAATTTATAGAAACCAAGAGTTATAGAATGTAGTAACAATATTTGTCCTTTTTCCCGTTTTGACCTAATGACAATTAAGCACGCATAGTTTAAAATTCCTTATTTTTATGGGCTAACCTAAGATTTTTGTTCATTTTTATCTGTTTAAACTCAATGCCATATAATTCAAAATTTCTGATTTTTGTGCGTTATAACACATAATTTTTGTTCATTTCGATCCAATGGCAATTAGTACGCTTACTTCAAAATTTTTAACCTATGATTTTTGCCTACTTCAATTCAAAATATGCATATTTAAAAAATTTATAATCCATGATTTCTTAGGCTAATAATTTGTAATTTTTGTTTGTTATCCGTTTCGACCCTAATCGTGATAAAATATGCATATTTAAAATTCTCGATTTTCATGGGCTACCAATGATTTTTTATCATTTTTGTCTGCTTCAACCTGATAGGGATTAAATGTGTACATCAAAATTTACGATTTTTTAGGCTGTAACCCACAGTTTTTATAAAATTTTCCATTTCGATCTATTGATAGTGAAGTATGCGTGGTTCAAAATGTGATGAAGTTCAAAGTTTACAAGTTTCATGTGCCATCCCTCGCTTGTCCATAAGTCCATTTTTGTTTGTTTCGATCATTATGTTAAGCTCATTTCAAAATTCACGATTTTTATGACCTAAAACCCATGTTTTTTGTCCATTTTTGTCTACTTCAACCCAAAGGCGATTAACTGCAAATAGTTCAAAATTCTCGATTTCATGAGCTATATAACTTAAATTTTTTACGTTATTGTCCATTTCAACCAACAACGATAAAATTTGTGTAATTCAGAATTCCCAAGTTTCATGGGCTAAGATCTTAATGATCTTAACCAATTTTAATCAATTTTGTTCTTTCGAAATTAAGTATATGTGCATTAAAATTTACGATTTTATGAGCTATAATCTATAATTTTTATTCGTTTCGGCTTAGCAGAAATGAAGTATAATTACTTCAAAATTCGTGACTTTCATGGGTTATATAACCTATGATTATTGTCTTTTTCAACTTAAGGACAACTAAGCATACACAATTCAAACTTCACAATTTCATGGGCTATAACCCACCTTTTTTATAACCCACCGTTTTTGTCTGTTATTGTCCAGTTCTCAATAGCGACAGAATACACCTATTTGAAAATTCTCAATTTTCGTGGACTACAACGCACAATGTTTTTTATCATTTTTGTTTGTTTCGACTCAATGAGAATTAAGTACGTGCACATGAAAATTTGCGATTTATAGGCTCTATAATTTATATCCTTTTTTTGTTCCGATTCAATAGCAATTAAGTATGCTTATTTCAAAAATCGCGAATTTCATGGACTAAAACCCATGATTTTTGTCTATTTTAACTTAAGGACAATTAAGTACACGTTAAAAATACATGATTTCATGGCAAAAACCCACGACATTTTTTTGTTATTGCCCATTTCGACACAATGGCAATAGAGTATGCATATTTGAAAGTTCTCGATTTTTATGGATTATAGAACACGATTTTCGATCATTTTTGTCTGTATCAATCTAATGAGAATTAAGTATGTGTACATCAAGCGATTTATGAGCTTTAATCCATTCTTTTTATCCTTATTTTCCATTTTGACTCGATGACAATAAAATATGTGTACTTTAAAATTAGCAATTTTTATGGACTATAACACATAATTTGTCTATTTTAATTTAAGGACAATTAAGTACATGTAGTTCAAAATTCGCGATTTCATGGGCTATATCCCACGATTTTTGTCTGTTATTGTCCATTTCTACACAAAATTCGCGATTTTCATGGACTATAACACATAATTTGTGTATTTTAAATTTAAGGACAATTAAGTACATGTTCAAAATTCGCGATTTATGGGCTATATCCCACGATTTTTGTCTGTTATTGGTCGTTTCTACACAATGACGATAAAGTATGCGTACTTGAAAATTCTTAAGTTTTGTGGACTTCATCCCATGATTTTTAATCATTTTTGTCCGTTTTGACCTAATGGAAATTAAGGATGCGTACTCTAAGATTTGCGATTTAATGGGCTATAACCATAATTTTTATTTGGGTTTTCTTTTTCGACTCAATGACAATTTAGTTGTGTTTACTTCGAAGTTCGCGACTTCATGGACTATAACCCTCAATTTTTGTTTGGTTCAACTTAAGGACAATTATGTACATACAGTTTAAAATCCGTGATTTCATGAACTATAATTGATGATTTTTGTCTATTATGGTCCATTTCGACTCAATGTGATAAAGTGTGCTTATTTGAAAGTTCTCAATTTTTGTGGATTATAACCTATGATTTTTGATCTTTTTTGTCTGTTTCGATCCAATGGGAGTTAAGTATGAGTACATTAACATTTGTGATTTTTTTGGCTATAATCCATAATTTTATTCGTTTTTTTCTGTTTCGACCTCATTACAAGGGTACTTATATCCTTAAATTGTACCTATACCCATACCCAAACTCTTTGAACACTCCTTGCATACTTGCATGCATTTATTTAGGGATGTACTCAATTAAGCAATACATGTTTTAATTTAGAACAATTGTCAACCATTTCTAAGATGTAAATTCTACACTTCATATCAACTTCTTGAAACTCGTTGGGTTCAAAACTATGATGTTGTTTGGGTTAAAAAAATGAGTGTTATAATCCACTTAATAAAAGAAACATAAAAAAGGGAGGAATTTTTCTGTTTCCCATACCCATTCCCGTACCAGTATTCGTACCCACGCAACATAGGCTTCGACCAACAACTTTCACAGATTATAACTCACAATTTTTATGTATTTCAACTTAAAGACAATTAAGTACAAGTAGATCAAAATTTGCGATTTCATGATCACCCATAATTTTTTTGTTTGTTATTGTCCATTTCGACTCAATGGTGGTAAAGCACACATTTGAAAATTCTCAATTTTCATGGACTATAACTCAACAATTTTTATCATGTTTGTTCGTTTCGCCAAATGAGAATTAAATATACGTACACCAAAGTTGTGGTTTTATGACCTTTAAGCCTTTAGTACATAATTTTATCCGTTTTTACGTTTTGACTCGATGGCAATTAAATATGTTTACTTCAAAATTCATGAATTTCATGGATTATAATCCAAGATTTTTGCTTATTTCAATTTAAAGATAACTAAATACACATAGTTTAAAATTTGTGGTTTCATGGGCTATAACCTATGATTTTTGTCTGTTATTGTCCATTTCTACACAGTGATGATAAGATGCATATTTGAAAATTCTCGATTTTCATGAACTATAACCTACAATTTTTTATCATTTTTATCCGTTTCGACCCAATGGGAATTAAGTAACTGCATATCAACATTTTCGATTTTATGGGCTATAATTCATAATTTTATCCTTTTTTGTCTGTTTCGACTCAATGACGACTAAGTTGTGTTTACTTCAAAGTTCGTGACTTTCATGAAATATAATCCATGATTTTTGTCTATTTGAACTTAAATACAATTAAGTACACGCAATTCAAAATTTGAGATTTTATGCGCTGTAATCCATGGTTTTTGTCTGTTTTCTATTTCGACTCAATGGCGATAAAGTATGCGTATTTGAAAATTCTGGATTTTCATGGAATATAACCTACGATTTTTTTATCATTTTTTTTGTTTCGACCAAATGGGAATAAGTATGCGTACATCAAAATTTGTGATTTTATTAGCGTTAATCCATAAATTTTATCCTTTTTTCGTTAAAACTCGATGGTAGTTAAGTATATTTACTTCAAAATTTGCGAATTTCATGAACTATAACCATGATTTTTGTTTATTTCAATTTAAAGACAATTAAGTACAAATAGTTCAAAATTTGTGATTTCGTGGGCTATAAGTACAATTTTTGTCTGTTATTGTCCATTTCGAGTTGATGGTGATAAAGTATGTGTATTTTTAAATTATTGATTTTCATGGACTATAAAACACGATTTTTGATAATTTTTAATTTTTTCGACCTAATAGGAATTAAATATGCGTACATCAAGTTTGTGATTTTATGAGCTTTAATCCATAATGTTTATTCTTTTTTTCTGTTTCAACTTACTGACAACTAAGTATGTTTACTTAAAAAATTCGCGACCTTAATGGAATATAATTTGTGATTTGTCTATTTTAATTGAAGGACAATTAAGTACATGTAGTTTAAAATCCGCGATTTTATGACTTATAATCCATGATTTTTGTCAGTTATTTTTCATTTCTACTAAATGACGATAAAGTATGTGTATTTGAAATTTTTTTATCATTTTTGTCTGTTATAACTTGTGATTTTTTATCTTTTTTGTCCGTTTCAATCCAATGGGAAGTGCGTACACTAAGATTTGCGATGTTATGAGTTATAATCCATAATTATTTTTTATTTGTTTTTTTTATTTTAACTCAATGACAATTAAGTATGCTTATTTCAAAATTGGCGACTTTCATGGATTATAACCCTTGATTTTTGTCTACTTCAACTTAAGGACAATTAAGTACACGAAGTTCAAAATTCACGATTTCATGGGCTATAACTCATGATTTTTGTTTGTTATTGTCCATTTCGACTCAATGATGACAAAATATGCTTATTTGAAAATTCTCGATTTTCATAGACTGATTTTTGCTCATTTTGTCTGTTTTGTCCCAATGGAATGAAGGACACATACATTGATATTTGTGATTTTATGGGCTATAATCCTTAATATTTATTTGTTTTGTTTCGTTTCGACGTAATGGCAATTAAATTGTGTTTACCTTGAAATTCGCGATGTCATAGGCTATAGCCCATGGTTATTGTCTATAATTGTCCACATTTTGACTCAATGGCGATTAAGTATATGCATATTTGGTAATTCTCGATTTTTATGGATTATAATTCATGTTTTTTTATCATCTTTGTACGTTTTGACCCAATGGGAATTCAATACGTGTACATTCAAATTTGTATTTTATGCGCTATAATCCATAATTTTTATTTATTTCAACTCAATGACCATTTAGTTCTTTTATTTTAGAATTCATGGCTTTCATGGACTCTAATTTATGATTTTTGTCTATTTCAATTTAATGACAATTAAGTACATGTAGTTCAAAAGTAGCGATTTATTGGGTTATATTCCCGGTTTTGTTTGTTATTGTCCATTACGCAATCGTGATAAAGCAAGCGTATTTGAAAATTCTTGATTATCATGCATTATAACCCACGATGTTTTTATCATTTTTGTATATTGTTTGTTTCTACTCAATGGCGATAAAGTGCATATTTGAAAATTCTTCATTTTCATTGACTGCATATACCAACAATTTTCGATGATTTTTGTCTGTTTCCACCCAATGGGAATTAAGCATATGTACATCAGAATTTGTGATTTTATAGGTTATAACCCTCAAATTTTCTCACTTTCATCCATTTCGACTCAATCTATTCAAAATTTGTGATTTTCATGGGCTATATAACCCACGTTTTTTTCCTTCAAAATTATCAATTTCTACTCAATAGCGATAAAAGTATGCATTTGAAAATTCGTATGCATTTGAAAATTCTCAATTTTCATAGAATATAATCCATGGTTTTTGAGCATTTTTCTCTGTTTGGACCAAAGGGGAAATAAATATGCGTGCAGTACAATTTGCGATTTAATGGGCTATAATCCGTAATTTTAGTCTGCTTATTTCTGCCTTGACTTAATAGCAAATAAATATGTTTACTTTAAATTTAGCGACTTTTATGGATTGTAAACCATGACTTTTGCCTATTTCAACTTAAGGATAATTAAGTACATGTAGTTCAAGCTTCGCGATTTTATGAGTTATAACCCACGATTATTGTCTACTACTCATCATCTCGAGTCAATGGTTATAAAATAAGCGTGTTAGGAAATTTCAATTTTCGTGAACTATAACCAACAATTTTTATCATTTTTGTCTATTTTGACCTTATGGGAATTAGTATGACTACATCAAAATTTGTGATTTTATAAGCTATAATTCATAATGTTTATCCTTTTTTCCATTTTGACTCAATGACAATTAAGTATGTTTAATTCAAAATTCGCGATTTTATGGTCTTATTTATCGAAAGAAATGTAGGTGAAATACTTTTGAATTTGTCTGATTAAGATATCTAGAAATCTATTTCATTTATCTTCATTTATCTACTTACTTTCATATATATTTTTGATAAATATATATTTCTTATTTTTTCATTCGAAAAGGAATGACCTATAATTTTTGTGATGCCCCTGATTATGGTCCTACATCGAGTGATGACTAAGAGGTTAGAGAGTTTATAAGGTAATTCATGAGGTTTAAGTGTAGTAGCATCGACTAGTCGATTTTGGCAGTGGTTTAAGCCAAACAACGCGCTACACAGTAGGTCTCACAGCTTGTAACGCGCCAACGGGTTCGCGGGCTTGGGGCGTGACAAGTGGTATCAGAAGAGTTTGCTTGTCGGAAGTGTAGAGCTAAGCTAAGTGTTATATCGCGTGAGAGCGGTGGAGCCACCTTTAAAGCCCGTAGAAGCCACCTCTAGAGTCTGTAGGAGCCACCTCGAGAGTCCACGTCGCCTGGCGGTGATACTTGGATGTGCCAATTGATGAGGACATTACATATGTAAGGTGGGGTGATTGTGATGCTCGCAATTATAGTCCCACATCGAGTGATGACTTGAAAGTTTATACGGTAAGTCATGGGGTTCAACTGTAGCATCGGTTAATCGATTTTGATAGTGGTTTGAGCCAAATAGCGCGTTACACTTAGTGGATCCAACGGCTTGCAATGCGCCAACGGACTCGCGGGCTCGGGGCGTGACAATTTTTGTCTATTTTAACTCAAGGATAATTAAGTATATGCAGTTCGAAATTCAGGATTTCATGGGCTATAAACCCACGATTTTTGTTTGTTATTGTCCATTTTTACTCGATGGTGATAACGTATGCATAATTGAAAATTCTCTTTTTTTAGCATATAAACCCATGAGTTTTATCATTTTTTGTTCGTTTCTACCCATTGGGAATTAAGTTTGCGTACATCAAAATTTGCAATGTTATGAGCTTTTATCCATAATTTTATTTTTTCTGTTTCGACTCAATGGCAATTATGTATGATGTATTCTTATTTTAAAAGTTGCGACTTTTATGGGTCATAACCCATACTTTTTGTTTATTTCTACTTAAGGACGATTAAGTACTTGTTCAAATTTGTGATTTGGTAGCTATAGCCCATGATTATTATTTGTTATTGTCCATCTTGACTCAATGATAGTAAATTATGTGTATTTGAAGATTTTTGATATTCATGGACTAAAACCAACAATTTTTTTATTATTATTTTTGTTTCAACGCAATGGGAATTAAGTATATGTACATCAAACATTGCAATTTTATGAGTCATAATCCATGAATTTTATCCTTTTCTTCTGTTTTGACTCAATGACAATAAAGTATGTTTACTTCAAAATTCACGATTTTTATGGACTATAACTCAAGATTTTGTCTATATCAAATTAAGGCCAATTAAGTACACATTTCAAAATTCGTTATTGCATGGGTTATAACCTATGATTTTTGTCTATTATTGTCCATTTCAAATTGATGGTGGTAAAGTATGTGCATTTGAAAATTCTCAATTTTTATGGACTATATAACACGATTTTTATCATTTTTTGTTTGTTTCGACCATAGTTACACCGTACGCGGTACGTAGCGGGTCATGGTACGAATTCGGGTGCACAATTTGTCACTTAGATTTAGATTTGATGGGGGGTAGCTTTCTTCGGTACGCAAGTTTGGATAGTGGGACGTTATAAATCTTTTTTGGGCGCTCTTAACGTTTTCCAAAGTATATAGTAGAAAAGTAGAAACTAGAAAGCTATTTATGTATTTCAATATTTTTTCATACAAACTACTTAAATATTTCTTTTTATGAAGTTCGTTCTTTGTTCTATTTTATCACATAGTTTGTGCTGGGATCATGGTTTCATTTCACGTTTTATTTACATAAATATTTAGTTACAATAAAGTCATTGGCTCATATATTCTGTTGTGCGCCTCCATTCACTTAATTGCACACATTATGTTACGTCTTGCACCTTAATGGAACTTCGCGTCCCACATATTTGTAGGTGGTACACCAATTTTAGGGAACCAATTTTTGTATTGGTGGAATCAGTTCGCAAATGTAAGGGAAATCAGTTTGAAGGAATTGTATGACGGTTTCGGGGGGGGTGGTTCAGGGATCGCGCAACTATGGTTTCAATCCAATGAGATTTAAGTATGAGTACATGAAAACTTTTGAGTTTATATTCTTTAATCTGTAATTTTTGTGTTTTTTCCGTTTCGACTCGATGACAATTAAGTATATGCTTATTTCAAAATCTGTCACTTTCATGGACCATAACCACATTTTTTTCCTATTTCAACTTAACGACAATCAAGTACTCGTAGTTCAAAATTCGCGATTTCATGGGCTGTAAGCCTATAACCCACGATTATTATCTGTTATTGTCCATTTTGACTCAATGACGATAAAGTAGCGCATTTAAAATTTCTCGATTTTCATGGATTATAATCCACGATTTTTTTATCATTTTTGTCTGTTTCGACCAAATGGGAATTTGGTGTGTATGCATCAAAATGTGCGATTTTATACGTTATATTCCCTAATTGTTATCTGTTTTTTTCTTTTTCGACCCAGTGGCAAGTAAATATGTTTACTTCCAAATTCGCGGCTTTCATGGATTATAACCCATGATTTTCTCAATTTGAATTTAAGGGCAGTTAAGTATGTATAGTTCAAAATTCACGATTTCATAGGCTACGATAAAGTATTACCTACGATAAAGTATGCGTATTTGAAAACTCTTGATTTTCATGGACTATAATCTACGATGTTTGAATTTTTGTCTGTTTCGACCCAATGAGAATTATGTGTACATCAACTTGTCGATTTTATGAGCTATAATCCATAAATTTATCCCAATTTTCTATTTCAACTCGATGGCAATTTAGTATACTTCAAAATTCTCGACTTTCATGTACTATACCATGATTTTTGTCTATTTCAGCTTAAGGATAATTAAGTACACGTATTTTAAAATTTGAGATTTCATTGGCTATAATCCATGATTTTTGTCTGTTATCGCCCATTCCTACTCAATGGCGATAAAGTATGTGTATTTGAAAATTACTGATTTTTGTGGACTATAATGCAAGATTTTTTTATCATTTTTGCCCATTTCGACCCAAGCGGAATTAAGCACGCTACATGAAAATTTGTGATTTTATGTGCCACAGTCCATAAATTTTACCCCTTTTTCGGTTGACTCAATAGTAATTAAGTACACAGTTCAAAATTCACGATTTCATGGGCTATAATCCACGACTTTTGTCTGCTATTTTTATCCGCGACTTTTGTCTGTTATTTTCCTTTTCTACTCGATGGCGATAAAGCATGCATATTGGAAAATTCTCAATTTTTGTGGACTATAACCTACTAATTTTTATCATTTTTGTCCGTTTTGACCTATTGGAAATTATGTATACATTAAAATTTACGATTTTATGGGGTATAATCCATAATTTTTATTTGTTTTTTTTTCGTTTTGACTTAGCGATCATGAAGTGTGCTTATTTCAAAATCCGCTACTTTTATGGACTATAACCCATAAATTTTTTCTATTTCTACTTAAGGACAATTAAGTACACGCAATTTGAAAATTCTTGATTTTCATGGTTTATAATCGACGATTTTTAAAATATTTTTTGTCTCTTTAGGCCCAATAGAATTTTAGATTGTGGACATCAAAATTTGTGATTTTATGTGATGATTTTTATGCGGTTTTTTCTGTTCCGACATAATGGCGAATTTAAGTATGTTTACTTCAAAATTCGCGACTTTCATGGAATAACTCACGATTTCACTTGATTCGTGTCCCACATAAGCATACATGCCCATCTCTATTTGCATGCACATGATATATTTCATTTGCAAAAAGATTAGTGTTTGCAGTAAATATGTATTATCTATATTGGATTGTAACTTTACAGGAATGTATCCCTTTTCAGGTTGGAGATTGTATTAGCCTAATGAGAATAAAGATCAAGATCAATCCCGCATCAGGGCGCTAACCTGCTGCAACTCATTCGTGCTCTTCTAGAGCCGAGAGAATGGGAGAGTAGATCAGATTTTTACAACAATTTGTTCTCATGTATTCTGAAGTGAAACTACTTAGAATTTGAATGTTATACCAATGGCTGTATTGTTGTATTTCTGTAATTTGTGTGGTTTTTGTTCTGTTTTTGCTGTTCTTTTATTATATTTTGTAAAGGGATATGTCTGTAGCATATATGTACAGGTGGAAGGAAACAGATATTGCTGGATATTATCATCACTTGTCTGGATGCAGACGTTAGACTTTTGTTTTTTTTCCTGAATTTTACATACATTCTAGCTGGAAAATTCTCCATGTAGAATTCACGACTTTCCAAGAATGTCATCTTGGATGCGGGGTCAATGATTTGCAAAGCTCGGTCTTAAATAAATATATTTTGGTGAATCCTACTGGAGATGGTTCATCGACTTGCAAGCATCTTCAGTGATGATTACTTCGCTAACCCAAAAAAAAAAAAAAAAATCCTAATTAAGATTCCTTTTCGAATGCTTCTTAGACGAGTCCCATAATAGCCATTGATGTACAATAGTTCTTAAGAACTTAAAATTTTAGTTTAATCGGGCATTTCCTGTGGAAGTATCCTATGTTACTAAAACAAGTGTGTATACATAAATTAAATCTTCTTGCTAACTATTCACATTCATTCCAAATGAACAAAAAACTAACGAAATCATGGGTTAGCCCGTGAAAATTAAAATTTCGATGTTCAAAGAACTAATTTAAATTTATTCCAAACGAACTTAAATTGACAAAAATGGAGTATAGCTCATAAAAATTGTATTTTTGATGTACACATAATAAATATTACATCCGTCTGTATTGAACCAAAATTGACAAAAATCTTGGGTTAACTCATGAAAATTGTGAATTTTGATGTGCATGCATAAGATTTAAATTCATTCCGAACGAACCAAAATTGACAGAATCATGGGTTATAGATCATGAAAATTGTAAAATTTGATATAAACATATTAAATTTACATTTATTTAAACCAAATCAAAATTGATGAAAATTGTAACTTGTAGATCATGAGATCTGTGAATTTTAATGTACACAATTAATTTACATTTGTTAAAAAATAACTTAAAACAAATCAAAATTAATAAAAATCATTTGTTATAACCCATGAAAATCGTGAATTTTGATGCACAAACAATTAATTTATATTCGTTCGAAATGAACCAAAAAAATATTGTGGGTTGTAGCTCATTAAATTCATGAATTTTGATGTAAATACAATTAAATTACATTCCATTGAAATGAACAAAATTTGAAAAAATTGTTGGTTATAGCGAATGAAAATCATGAATTTTGATGTACGCACAACTAATTTACATATATTTGTAATGAAATAAAATTAACAAAAATGTGGGTAGCTCATGAAAATCGTGAATTTTGAAGTACACACAATTATTTTACATTCTTCCGAAACAAACAAAAATTAACAAAAGTCATGGGTTTGAGCTCATGAAAATCAAGAATTTTTATCTACACATAATTAATTTACATTCGTTTCAAACAAACGATAAATGGGAAAAATCATCGGTTATTGTTCATGAAAATCACGAAATTTGATAAAACACACAATTAATTTATATTTCTTTGAAATGAATAAAAAATAAAAAAATTGTGGGTTATAGCTCAGGAAAATTATAATTTTGATGTAACATAATAAATTTACATTTGTTTAGAAGGAAGCAAACTTGAAAGAAATAGTGAGTTATAGCTCATGAAAAATGTGAATTTTGATGTACATATAATAAGTTTACATGCGTTTGGAAGGAACCAAAATTGACAAACTTTTGGGTTATAACCTATGAAAATAGCGAAGTTTGATGCAAACATAATAAATTTATATTATATCAAAACAAATCAAATTGACAAAAATCTTAAGTTATAGCTCATGAAATTTATGAATTTTGATGTACACATAATTAATTTACATATATTCAAAATGAAACAAAATTGAAGAAAATTGAGGGTTATAGCCCAAGAAAATGAAGCGTTTTTATGAACACATAATTAGTTTACATTCATTTCAAATGAATGGGAATTGTTTTTGGGTTATAGCTCATGACAATCCTCAATTTTGACGTACACACAATTAAATCACATTTCTCTGAAGCGAACAAAATCTAACAAACATTGTTGGTTATAGCTCATGAAAATTATGTATTTTGATATACACACAATTAATTTACGTTTATTAACAATTAACCAAAATTAACAAAAATTATGGATTATAGCTCATGAAAATCAGGAATTCTTATGTACACATAATTAATTTACATTCTTTCGAAACAAATGAATATTAACAAAAACTGTGGGTTACAGCTTATGAAAATTGTGAATTTTGATCTACACACAATTACTTTACATTTGTTTTAAACGAACAAAAAATAAAAAGAAAATGCGAGTTATAGTTCTTGAAAAGAAAGAATTTTGATAGATACAAAATTAATTTATATTTCTTTGAAATGAACAAAAATTGACAAAAACTATGGGTTATAGCACCCAAAATAAAAGTGAGCTATAGTTCTTGAAAATCATGATTTTGGCCATTTACTAGTCTTGACCCGTTGGAAAATAATTTTGCGGTGGTTAAACTTCACGATTTCGTTAGCTTTAACAAATTAATTTTGACCATTTTTATTCTATTCAACCTATTGGCACATAATTTCGCGTAGATCAAAATTCACGATCCTGTGAGCTATAACTCGCAATTTTTTGACCATTTTTAGGTATTTGACCCATTAGCAAATAATTTCACGGTGGATAAAACTCATGATTTTGTACGCTATAACTCATGATTATTAGCCATTTTAAGTCATTTTAACCCGTTGGCAAATAATTTTTCAGAGTGAAAAATTCATGATTTCATGAGCTATAACTCACGATTTTTAGCCATTTTTAGCTGTTTCGACCAGTTGCCAAATAATTACGTGGGGGCCAAAATTCACGATTTCATGAGCTTTAACCCATGATTTTTGGGCATTTTTAGTCATTTTGACCCATTGAGAAATTATTCCAAAGAGGCCAAAATTCACGATTTCATGAGTTATAGCTCATGATTTTTTACTATTTTTAGTTATTTTGACATTTGGCAAATAATTTCGTGGAGTGTAAAATTCATTAGCCTTTTTTAGTCATTTCAACTCATTAGTGAATAATTTTGTGAAGGCCAAACTTCAGGATTTCACGAGCTATAATCTATGATTTTTTTCATTTTTACTTATTTCGACCCATTGGCAAATAGTTTCATGGTGGCTAAAAATCACCGTTTCATGAGCTATATAACCCTGGATTTTTTGGCCATTTTTAGTTATTTCGACCCGTTGGAAAACAATTTTGCGAAGGCTAAAATACACTATTTCATGGGCTATAACCCATAATTTTGGCCATTTTAGTCATTTTGACCCCTTAGTAAATAATTTTACAGAGTCGAAAATTCACGATTTCATGAGCTGTAATTTATGATATTTGGCCATTTTTAGCCGTCTTGACCTGTTACTTAATAATTTCACAGTGGTAAAAATTTACGATTTCATGAGCTATAATCCATGATTTCTAACCATTTTTAGTCGTTTTGCTCCGTTGGCAAATAATTCCATGGAGGCCAAAATGTACGATTTCGTGAGCTATAACATACGATTTCGTGAGCTATAGCCCACAATTTTTTTTATCATTTTTAGTCATTTTGACCCTAGGCAAATAGTTTCGTGAAGGTCAAAATTCACAATTTATGAGCTAATCCATTATTATTGGTCGTTTTTAGTCATTTCGACTAGCTGTCAAATTATTTGCTATAACCCATGATTTTATGAGCTATAACCCACGATTTTTGGCCATTTTTAGTCATTTTGACCCGTTTACAAGTAATTACGTGGAGGCCAAAATTCAAAATTTCATGAGCTATACCTCACAATTGCCATTTTTAATCATTTCGAACCAATGGTAAACGCTTTTATGGAGTCTAAAATTACTGATTTCATGAGCTGTTACATATGGTTTATTGGTCATTTTTAGTTGTTTTGAACCATTGGCAAGCAGCTTCGTCGAGTCCAAAATGCACGATTTCATGAGCTATAACCCATGATCTTTTGTATTTTTAATCGTTTAAACCCGTTGGTAAATAATTTCGTGAATGACAAAATTCCTGATTTCATACACTATAACACACGATTTTTTGCAATATTTAGTCATTTTAACCCGTTGGCAAATAATTTCACAGAAGCCAAAAGTCACAATTTAAGGCACTATAACCTATGATTATTGACTCTTTTTACTCGTTTTGTTCCATTGGTAAGTAATTTATAATCTAATATTTTTGGCAATTTTTAGTTATTTGATCCGTTGGCAAAAACATTTCATGCAGGTCGAAGTTCACGATTTCATGATCTATAACACATGATTTTTGACCATTTTTAGTGATTTTGATGCATTGACAAACAATTTAACAGAGTCCAAAATTCACGATTTTATGAGCTATAACCCACAATTTCTTGCCATTTAGTAGTTTCAACCCATTGATATAATTTCGTAGTAGCCCAAATTCATGATTTCATGTACTGTAACCCATGATTTTTTGCTATTTTTAGTCGTTTTGACCCATTGGAAAATAATTTTACGGAGCCGAAAATTGATGATTTTATGTGCTATTGCCCATAATTTTTTTCTATTTTTAGTCATTTTAACCCTTTAACAAATAATTTTTCAGTGGTTAAAATTCACCATTTCATGAGCTATAACCCATACTTTTTGACTATTTTTAGTGATTTCGACCTATGGGAAAATAACTTAACTGAGATTAAAATTCACAATTTTATGAGTTATAACATACATTTTGTAGCTATTTTTAGTCGTTTACACCCATTGACAAATAATTTTGTGTAGCCCAAATTTATGATTTTATGAGCTATAACCACGATTTTTGGCCATTTTTAGTTGTTTCAAGCCATTGGTAAATAATATTACAGAGGCCAAAATTCATGATTTTATGAACTATAACCCATGATTTTTTTCCATTTCTAGTTATATCAACCCGTTGGCAAATAATTTCATGAAGACCAAAATTCACGATTTCATGAGTTATAACCCACTAACTTTTTTTCATTTTTAGTAATTTCGACCCATTCGTAAATTATTTTGTAGTGATCAATATTTACAATTTTGTAAGCTATAACCCATTATTTCTTGTCATTTTTAGTTGTTTAAACCTGTTGGCAAATAATTTCACAGAGGCTAAAATTCATGATTTCATGAGCTATAACCTATAAATTTTTCCTATTTTTTAACATTTTGACCAGTTGCCAAATAATTACATGGAGGCCAAACTTTATGATTTTAGGAGCTATAACCCAAGATTTTAGCCATTTAGTCACTAACTTGTTGGCAAATAATTTCACGATGTCCAAAATTCACAATATCGTGAGCACATATGATTTTTGGCTATTTTTTTTCGATTCAACCCATTGACACATAATTTCGCACAAACTAAAATTCATGATTTCATGAGTTATAACACAAAACTTTTTTTTATTTTTAGTTATTTGATCCATTGGCAAATAATTTCGCACTGGACAAAATTCACAATTTCATGGGCTATAACCCACGATTATTGGCCATTTTTAGTCATGCCAACCTATTGGTAAATAATTTTGCAGATGTCAAAATTCACAATTTCATAAGATACAACTAACGATTTTTTTCATTTTTAGTTGTTAAGATCCATTGTCAAATATTTTCACGGTGGCTAAAGTTCACGATTTCGTGAGTCTAATATATGATTTATCACAATTTTTTAGTCATTTCAACCCATTTGTAAATATTTTAGCGGAGGCCAAAATTCACGATTTCCTAAGATATAACCCATGATGTTTTGACTATTTTACTCGTTTTGTTAGCAAATAATTTCGTAGAGGCTAAATTTTACAATTTCAAGAGCTATAACCTATGATTTATGGTTATTTTAGTCATTTCGACCAATTAGCAAATAATTTTGCGGAGGCCAAATCATGAGTTATTACACACAATTTTTTGCCATTTTTAGTTGTTTCGACCCATTTGCAAATAATTTTGCAGTGGCCAAAATGTATGATTTTACGAGCTATGACCCACTATCATTGGCCATTTTTAGTCATTTGGACCACTTTGCAAATAGTTTCATGGTGACAAAAATTCAAGATTTTATGAGCTATTACCCATGGTTTTTGACAACTTTTAGTCATTTTAACTCATTGGCAAATATTTCTACAGAGACCAATATTCATGTTTCATGAGCTATAGCCCAGGTTTATTGGCTATTTTTAGTTGTTTTGAACCCTTGATAAATAATTTTTCAGAGTTTAAAATTCACAATTTCTTGACCTGTACTCTATGAATTTTGCCCGATTTTAGTCATTTCGACCCGCTGGTTAATAATTTTACAGAGGCTAAAATTCACAATTTCATAAGCTATAACCCATAATTTTTTCTATTTTTAGTCATTTCAACCTGTTATCAAATAATTTCATGGATGCCAAAAGTAAAAATTTCACGAGCTACCACCTACGATTTTTGGCCACTTTTAGTTTTTTCGACCCATTAGCAAATAACTTTGTGTTCGCGTCGAAAGTGATTTTCTTTGATGATTCCATTACAAAACGTTTCGTTAATGAAAATAAATGAAAATTACAC
>JBAKGM010000002.1:246871-282536 GCA_037177215.1 Asparagus racemosus
ACTGCCCATTAATGCATATAAACGTGCCCACGTGTTGAAACGGTTGAATTGGTTCCACGTGTGACCTTTAAACACGTATTTAAGTTCGTCAGACACAACAAGTGTCTCGCCCTTGGGCGAGACAGTAATCGTGTCTCGCATATGGGCGAGACAGAAATCGTGTCTCGCCAATAGCGAGACACAAAAGTTGTCTCGCCTATTAGCGAGACACAAAAAGTTGTCTCGCCTATTAGCGAGACACAAAAAGTGTCTCACTAATAGACGAGACCAAAAGAGTGTCTCGCCCAAAGCGAGACACCATGAATGTCTCACACGTACATATTGTCCGTTTTACCCCTGTTGTTGATTTCTTCAGGGTTCGATGTTGTCGTTCTTCAATCTCTTCATTATTAGATCATATTTGGGGCTCTTCAGTAATTTTTGATGCCTACACTTTGCTGAGTCTAAACTTCACAATTTCATGAGCCGTAACTCAGATTATTAAGTATTTTTAGTCGTTTCGGCCCATTAACAAATAATTTCGTGGAAGGCAAAATTTTCAATTTCATAAGCTATAACCCATGATTATTGGTCATTTTTAGTTGTTTCAAACCATTGACAAACAATTTTGCAGATGCCAAAACACACATTTTCATGAGCTATAACCAATGATTTTTGGCTATTTTTAGTCATTTTCACCCGTGGGCAAATAATTTCTTAGAAGCTAAAATTCACGATTTCGTAAGCTTTAACTCATGATTTTTGTTCATTTTTAGTCGTTTCGACACCTTGGCAAACAATTTGGTGGAAGGCAAATTTAGAATTTTGTGGGCTAGAATCCACAATTTTGGCCATTTTAGTCGTTTCAACCTGTTAGCATTGAAGCTAAAATTTATAATTTCAAGGGCTATTGTCAATGAAATTTGTCCAATTTTAGTAGTTTCGGTCTGTTGGCAAATAATTTGGTGGAGGCCAAAATTCAATTTATAAAATTGTGAATTTTGATTTATGAATAATGAAATTGCATTCATTCAAAAAAAAGTAATTTTGACAAATATCGTAGATTATAAGTCATCAAATCGCAAATTGTTTTGTTCTGATAATTAATTTACGTTCATTCAAAACAAACAAAGAGTGACAAAAACCATGGGGTATATAGCGCGTAAAAATTACAATTTTAATGTACACATAATAAATTTACATTTGTTCAAAGTGAGCCAAAATTGATAAAAACCTTCAGTTATAGCCCATGAAAATCATAATTTTTTGCACACACAATTAATTTACATTTGTTCTAAACAAATAAAAATTAATAAAAATCGTGAGTTATAGCCATGACATTGCTAATTTTGATTTAGACAATTTATTAAATTCGTTCTAGATAAACATAAAATCAAAAAAATTTGTTTATAGCTCATGAAAATTTGGAATTTAAATGTACACACAATTAATTTACATTTCTTTTGAATGAACAAAAATTGTGGGTTATAGCTCATGAAAGTCGCAAATTTTGACGTAAACACAATTAATTTACATTCATATGAAATAAACCATACTTGAGAAAAATGGTGGGTTATAACCTATGAAACTTTGGCAGTTTGATGTTCCCACAATTAATATACATTCAATCCAAATGAAAAAAGACGAAAATAATAAGTTGTAATCCATAAAAATTTTAATTTTTATGTACACATAATAAATTTACATTCTTTCATAACAAACTTAAATTGATAAATATCGTAGTTGATAGCCCATGAAAATTGTGAATTTTGATGTATGCACAATTACTTACATTTGTTCCAAATGAATGAGAAATGATAAAAGTCGTGGTTATAGCTCATGAAAATTCTAGACTTTGATGTACACACAGTTAATTTACATTCTTCTAAAATAATAAAAAATTGATAAAAACTATGGTTTACAGTTCATAAAAAATATTAATTTCTATTTGTTCATAACAAATCAAACTTTTAAAAAAACCCATAGGTTACAGTCCATCAAAATGGCAATTTTTACCGTTCTCAAAATTAATTTAAATTCATTCCAAATGAATAAAAATGACAAAAATCATGGGTTATATTTTATGAAAATCACAATTTTGATATACACGTAATGAATTTACATTAGTTCAAATGAACCAAAACTGATAAAAATCATGGGTTATAGCTCATGAATAACACAATTTTGATGTATACATAATTAATTTAGATTCATTAGGAATGAACCAAAATTGACCAAAAAATAAGTTATTTCTAATGAAAATCGTGAATTTTAATGTATACACAATTAATTTACATTCGTTTGAAACGACAAAAATTGATAAAAAATTATTGGTTATAACACATGAAAATCATAAATTTTGATGTGCACGCAATTAATGTACGTTCTAAATGATCAAAAATGACAAAAATCGTGGGTCGCATACCTCATAAATCGTGAATTTTAATATACACATAAATAATTTATATTTCTTTGAAATCGACAAAAATCTTGGGTTATGGCTCATGAAAAGCATTTGAAATGAACCAAAATTCACACAAATTATGGATTATAGCCCATGTAAATTGTGAATTTTGATGTTCCCACAATTAATGCACATTCATTCCAAATAAACAAAACTGAAAAAAATCATGGATTACGTGAAAATCACAATTTTGTCACATAACAAATTTACATTCGATATGATTGAACTTAAATTGACAAAAATCATGGGTTATAGACCATGAAATTTGTGAATTTTGATGTTCACATAATAAATTTATATTCATTTGAATCGATCAAAAAGTAACAAAATGTAAATTTACATTCTTATCAAATCAACCGAATCATTGGCAATAAATTTGCAGAGTTCAAAATTCATTGGCAATAAATTTGCAGAGTTCAAAATTCATGATTTCATGAGCTATAACCTACGATTTTTAACCCTTTTTGATCGTTTTGACCTGTTGGCTAATAATTTCACAGAGCAAAAAAATATACGATTTCATGAGCTATAACACATGATTTTAGGCCATTTGTAGTCATTTTGACTCTTTGGCAAATAATTTCACGAAGACCAAAATTTTCAATTTTGTGAGCTATAATCCACGTTTTTTTTGTCATTTTTAGTTGTTTTGAGTCATTATCAAATAATTTCATGGAGGCTCAAATTCATAATTTCGTAAGCTATAAACAACTATTCTTAGCCATATTTAGTCGTTTCGACCAAAATTCACGATTTCATGACCTATAACCCACGATTTTTAGCCATTGACAAATAATTTTGCAAAGACTAAACTTCACTATTTGAGAGCTATAACCCACAATTTTTTCTTATTTTTAATAATTTCAATGCATTGGCAAATAATTTCACTAAGACTAAAATTCACGATTTCTTGAGCTATAACCCACGTTGTTTGGCCCATTTAGTGGTTTCGACAACTTGGCAAATAATTTCGTGCAGTCAAAATTTACTATTTCATGAGCTACATTCCATGTTTTTTGGCCATTTGTAGTCATTCCGACCCATTAGCAAATATTTTCACGGATGCCAAAATTTACAATTTCATGAGGTATAACCCATAAATTTGACCGTTTCTAGTTATTTTGACCCATTGGCAAATAATTTCGTGGAGGCCAAACTTTATAATTTTATGAGTTATAACTCATTATTTTTGTCATTTTTAGTTGTTTCAACCTATTAGCAAATAATTTTGAGAAGACCAAAATTCACAATTTCGTAAGCTATAACCCATGTTTTATAGCCCTTTTTAATCGTTTCGGCATGTTGGTAAATAATTTTGTAAATGCTAAAATTCACAATTTCATGAACTATGACCCATGATTTTTGGTCATTTTTAGTTGTTTTGACCCATTGGCAAATTGTTCTGTAAAGGCTAAAATTCACGATTTCATGATCTATAATCCACGATTATTGGCATTTTTAATCGTTTCAATAGGTTGACAAATAATTTTGCAGAGGCCAAAATTCAAGATTTCATGAGCTATAACCCACAATTTTTAGTTGTTTTTAGGTTTTTCAACCAATTGTCAAATAATTTCACGTAGGTAAAAATTAAAGATTTCATGAGCTACCCACGGTTTTTTATCATTTTTAGTTATTTAAACCAGTTGGCAAATAATTCTGCGGTGGCTAAAATTCACGATATCAAAAGCTATAACCCATGAGTTTTTTCATCTTTAGTCGTTTCAACCCGTTGTCAAATAATTTAACGGTGGTCAAAATTCACGATTTTATGAGCTATAACCCTCAACTTTTGGCCATTTTTTATCGTCTCGACTCATTGGCAAATAATTTTGTGGAGTTTAAAATTCATGATTTTATGAGCTATAACCCATGATTTTTTTACCATTTTTAGTCATTTTGACTTGTTGGCAAATAATTTCATGTAGGCCAAAATTCACAATTCATGAGCAATAACCTACTATTTTTTGTCAGTTTGACACGTTGGCAATTAATTTCATGGAGGCAAAAATTCACGATTTCGTGTGCTATAACCCATGATTTTTGGACATTTTTAATTTTTTTGATTTATTGTCAAATAATTTCGCAGAAGCCAAAATTCATGATTTTATAAGCTATAACCCATAACTTTTGGGCTTTTTTAGTCGTTTCGATTCATTGGGAAACTTTTTTGCGGAGGCCAAATTCACGATTTCATGGGCTATAAAACATAATTTTTTAATGTAAACACAATTAATTTACATTTATTATGAATGAACCAAAATGGACAAAAATTTTGAATTATTGCTAATGAAAATCGTGAATTTTAATGTATGCACAATTAATTTACATTCATTTGAAACAAACAAAATTTGACAAACATTGTTGGTTATAACGCATAATAATCGCAAATGTTGATGTGCACACAATTAAGTTACATTCTAAGTGATCAAAAATAACAAAATCCATGGGTTATATAGCTCATGAATCACGAATTTTAATGTACGCATAATTAATTTACATTTCTTTAAAATCGATAAAAATCATGGGGTTATGGCTTATGAAAAGAGTTTGAAATGAACCAAAATTCACAGAATTATGGAGCCCATGTAAATTGTGAATTTTGATGTTCCCACAATTAATGCACATTCGTTTCAAACAAACAAAAATGACAAAAATCACACATTACATGAAAATCACAATTTTGACACATAACAAATTTACATTCGATATGATTGAACTTAAATTGACAAAAATCGTGGGTTATAGACCATGAAAATTGTGAACTTTGATGTTCACATAATAAATTTATATTGGTTTGAATCGATCAAAAAGTAACAAAAATCATGGGTTGTAACCCAATTTTAATGCATGCATAAAAAATTTATGTTCTTATCAAAACAACCAAAAATTGAAAATATTGTGGATTGAATCTCATAAAAATCTCAAATTTTGATGTACACGACCAATTTACATTTGTTCTAAACAAACCAAATTTGATCAAAATTGTGGGTTACAACTCATGAAAATCGTAAATATTGATATATGCACAATTAATTTACATTCGCTCTAAACGAACCAAAATTGACAAAACTAATGGGTTAGCCCATGAAAACTGCAAAATATCATGTTCACACTATTACCCTCCATTTGTTAACAATAAACAAAAATGATTAAAAAAATCATGGGTTATAGGTCATGGAAATTGCAATTTTAATGTACATATAATAAATTTATATTTGTTTCAAACAAACTAAAATGAACAAAATTATGGGTTATAGCCCATGAAAATCGCGAAGTTTGAGATACACATTATAAACTTGTATTTGTTCGGAACGATCCAAAATTGATAAAAATTATAGGTTATAGCCCATGAAAATCATGAATTTTTATGTATAGATAATAAATTTATAAAAATCATAAATTTTTGATATACACATAATAATTTTACATTCGTTATGCTTCAAACGATAAGAAATTGACAAAAATAGTGAGTTATAGTTCATGAAAATCACGAATTTTGGTGCACACACAATTAATTTATATTGTTCAAAACGAACCATAATTGAAAAAAATTATCGGTTATTACCCATGAAAATTACAAATTTTGATGTTCATGCAGTTAATTTACATTAGTTTCAATCGAATAAAAAATTGTGAAAATTATGCGTTATAGCCCATGAAAATTGTAATTCTAATGTACACATAATAAATTTACAATCCTTCGCGATGAACCAAAATTGACACAAAATCGTGAATTACAGCATATGAAAATCGTGAATTTCGATGTACACATAATGAAATTATACTCATTCGAACAAACCAAAATTTTAAAAAAATTGTGGGTTATAAAAATTACAAAACTCGTTGGTTTATAACTAAAGATTTGTTTCTCATTGTCCATTTGAACTTAATTGCGATAAAGTAAGTGTATTTGAAAATTCTCGAATTTTATGGACCATAACCCATAAAATTTTAATCATTTTTTTCTGCTTCAACCCATGAGAATTATATGTGCATCAAAATTTACGATTTTTTATAGGCTATAATACATAATTCTTATACTTTTTTCTATTTCGGCTCAATTGCAATTAAGTATTGCTTACTTTAAAATTGGCGACTTTTATGGACTATAACCCATAAATTTTATTTTTTAAACTTAAAGGTAATTAAGTATGCATAGTTTAAACTTCACGATTTCACATGCACCCATACTTTTGTCTATTATTGTCCATATCGACTCACTGGCGCTAAAGTATTGTGTATTTGAAAATTCTAGATTTTTATGGACTAACCCGTGCTTTTTTACCATTTTTGTCTTCTTTGAGTCTTTCGACCCAATAAGAATTAAGTATGCGTATATTAAAATTTACAATTTTATGAGAAATAATCCATAATTTTTATCATTTTTCCATTTAAGTATACTTTCTTCAAAATTCGCGACTTTCATGAACTATAACCAATGATTTTTGTCTATTTTAGCTTAAAGATAATTAAGTACACATAATTTAAAATTCGCGATTTCGTAGACCTGAACCCATCTTTTTTTGTGTGTTTTTGTCCATTTCGACTCAACGCTGATAAAAATATGTGACTTTCAAAATTTTCTATTTTCATAGACTATAACCCACGATTGTTGATTGTTTTTGTCCGTTTCAACCCAATGAGAATTAAGTATGTTTTACACTATTTTATAGGATATAATCCATAATTTTTATTTTTATTTTTTTATTTTTTCCATTTTGACTCAATGGAAATTATATATATTAACTTTAAATTTCATAACTTTCATGAACTATGACACAATTTTTGTCTATTTCAACTCAAAGACAACTAAGTTCGCATAGTTCAAAATTCGTGATTTTATGGAATATAACCTATAATTTTTGTCTGTTATTGTCCATTTCAACTAAGTGGCGATAAAAGATTGCATATTTAAAAATTCTCGATTTTCATAGACTATATAATCCTCGATTTTTTTAATTATTTTTATTCGTTTCGATCTAAAGGACATTAAGTATGCGCACATCCAAATTTACAAGTTTACGTGCTATAACTCAATCATACACAATCAAGGCATATGAACAGAAGCTGGAATTCACAAACATATTTGAGGAAAAAAGGACAAACTGCACTTTTCTTCCCGTGAGAAAGTCGATTGATATTCAGTTCGAGCATTTCGTATGACAAACTATAATGAAATAAAAGCATACAGCATTAATCATAATGGACCCATCTTCACCCTAATTCGTATCGACGGATATCAAAATACACCCGAAACAACATGAGAGCAATCTCGACCATACTCAAATAAAGAATCAGAAAACGCAGCCAATTACATCCTATATTCCCGGATTGCTATCTACAAAACTTGCCAACGTGCAGTACTACTGTTCCAAACAAAACGAATCAAAATTATAGCAGACAACAATATCTGCAGTACCCACACTAAATATTCCAAATTATCCCAATACCTGCAACTCTTCTTTTCGTTCCCACTCTTCCTCCAATACATTGTCGCAAAATCATCCATCCATCAGATTGAGTATAAACTGACACTTCTAGTCGTTCAAAGCTGAAGGATTTTAATGAGTCTAGATGAAGCAAAACAAGGCTAGAATGTCACCTCATCAAAGGTGAATAAATAAACGAAGAACTTAATGTTTTGTTGACCTCTTTAAAGGGAAATAAGTTGAGTTAACAAGATTTACTTGCAGTAATGGTCCACCGACAGATGAGCATATTGAAGATTGAAAAGCCTACGGTGACAGGTGACTTCAATCCTACAACATAGAATTAACCGCATCTATATGTGATGATTTATCTGCATTTTCATTTGTTATCTTTCGCACCGACAGTTCATTTCTGGAGAGCATTATCCATAAATTTGCACCGACAAAACAACTCAGAAAAAAGGTATGGTGATCTGCATATCATACTACAAAACATGAACCAAGGATATGCTTCAAAAATGATTAATAAAAGCAGAAACTACCAAACAAGCTTAAGGGTATCGACGTCTCCACCAAGTTGAATATTTCCTTATAGGGTCCCCTGAGAAACCATTAGCAAAGCAGAAGGGGCAAGAGAAAAGCATTGTTTTTATGCTGTATACTTGTAAATAACCTAGGTTGGCAAAAACAAACTAAGGGGAGCAAAAGCAGTTGCCATATGTTTCCTCTTGGCTGATGGATCAGTATGCCAATAGCAACAAATTTGAATGGAAGATTATGAACCCAATTCTCAAGAGAAGACTACAGATAATAGCATATCGATCATGCATCCAGTTCTCGAAGAATAAAGCTTATAAAGACATCCAGCCTTAAAAGAGATTGGTCATTTGTTACCTTCAACAAGCTGTTGAATAGTAATCACCTCCCAGCACATCTTCCGCACACATAAAATGACTCTGGATCTGCCATCTTAATTTAAAGATGCAACATGCAAACCCACAAATATAACTCCAAGGACAAGAACCAGAGATATAAGAAACCTTCCATTCAATTCAAACTATGGCAACGATAAATTATACCTACCTCAGTTTTTCCCTTTTATAGGAAGACCGAATCATTCATCAGAGCTGTTACAACAGCAGGCAGAGTTTTAACAGAAGTGGCACTCAAATTAAGAAAGAAAGAAGAGACGAAATGGTCTACCTCTTCAGAGTTTAGAACTGAGACAAACTATCTACACTATCACTTAATATGGCCGAACCGGGCTTCTTGACATCCTTCTGTGCCCGTGTCTAATGGGAGAACGGGACCTGCTTCTTCCACGATTCCTGTCTCGGTTTCTGTCTTTATCCCAGTCCCTCCCGTTTCTGTATTGATTGTGTCTCCAATCAGAACCTCTTCCTCCTTCTCTGCTCCCTCTGCCACTCCACTCACGGGATCTTTCCCGTTCACCACGTCCCCGTTCCCCATGTCGGTCTCGCTCACGATCCCGCCCCCTCTCCCGTTCTCTATTTTCGTATTCCTTCTCTCTTTGCTTTCTCCGCTCTTCTGCCTCCTTTTCCCTTGCAAGTCTCTGTTGTTCCTTTGCCGCCTGTGGAATAAACCGATTACAAATCCATTGAGCAGCATTTTTTTTTTTTGTTTGGGGGGTGGGGGGGAGTTATTTATTGGTCTAATTAGCTTTGAAACTATCTTTTGTTTATCTATTTGTTTGGTAACACCTCCAAAATAAGCTAGCTTTTAAAAGTTTAAAAAGTTGGTATACCTCAGCTTTTGAAAACCAACTTATGAGCTCGGTTTGAGCAAGTATACTATTACAAATACGATTTTTATAAAATTTTTATCATAAAAGCCAAAGCCACTAAAAGCTAACATAGCTTAAAAGCTCCCCTCAACCCCCAAAAACAGCTCTATAGTTCACATATCATTTGAAAATCTACCTTGAACTCGCTGATGAAGTCTCGTACCATCCCATACCCAATGTGCTGCTTCCCAGTCACATGAGACTGTGTCCTCTCAGCAGCATCATTTGCTACAAGGAATGAACCACATGTCTCACAAAGAGCCATCTTCTTCTCCTGGGTAAGCATTAGTGCTTTGTCTCCTGCAGATTGTTGGGTCAATGCGGTCTTCTCGGCATTCAAGATATCCACCTATCAGATAAAAAATTGTCCCCAAATTAGGATTTTAGAACTTGAATGAATCATAATATGAAGACATAATAAGTGAATGTATATCACCTTCCTCATTAATGCCTCCGCTTCATCAACCTTTCCAGCTTCACCAAGCGCTTCAACTTGTTCCAAAAGTTTCTTGATCTTCTCTTCTAAAACTAAGAGCTGTTCAGATTTTTCAGATGGAATCGGGGGAGGTGTTACCTCAACCTCCTGGGCTAACCGCTCACGACCACGCCTAACTTTTCTATCCAAATCCATCACCTGGACAAAGAATCCCCAAGTTCTGAATTAATAACTACTAAAACTTCAACAAGAAAAAGCAATTAGAACTCTTATTGCATACTTACCAGTTTCTCACAAAACTCTGCAAGTTCTGCTTCAAATCTGGGGACATAGGAATCATGTCTAGGAGACTGCTCAAAACTGACATGCACAAACAAACATGATTACGGAGAATGAAATGCAGCTAGCTCTCTTGGTGACTTGTTCTCATATTATAGTGTGAAAAACATATGAGCTTAAAATCGCTCAACATTCACATCTAATAGATACAAAAAAGGGTATCACTAACAAAATAGTGTCAACAGGACTTATCAAAACTGAAACATATAACACAAAAAAGTGAACACTCAAGTAAAGCCAGCTTGGAGATTATTAAAGTGAAAACAAAATTGACTAATCAAAGGATGGAAATTGCAAAAGGGACATACTAGTTAAAGAAACAGACTACAGAAAATAATCATCAAGAAAATTTTGAAAACTTTATGGAAGGTTGCATCATACCACAGAAGAGAAACATTTTGCAAGTAATGAAAACATACTATTTCCTCATCATTGTAGTTATTCTTAATCGTTTCCTCCTGTCCTCTTTATGTAGCAACTTGGAAAACTTATATTGAACTAATCTCACTCTTTCCTCATCATAATTAAGTAAACAAGTCAGTTCTCCATGTCATTCGTGACCACAGAAAAATTTTCCTTCTAATTGAAATATATGCCCGATCCATATTTTGATGCTTCGTCATTTAACTTATTTTCGCAACTCTGTGACTGCATGATAAATTAGCATGGAATTTCTAGACAATTCTGCACCACAATCAGGACAACTGGAAGCTGCATTACCACCTTTTTCAAGTAAAGCTAGAATCATCTGTCTTTATTATTTTTCTAGATACATGTGTGTTTTTGTGTGTGTGCGCGCGCCCCAAATTTCCTACAATGGATGCAGGAATATTCAGTTCAAGTACAGTACAAGACAAGCAAGTGACAAACTAAAACAAGTAGAAACTAAATGACTATAATAATGGGAAAAAGACAGAAGGTATGGGACTAAGAAATTGCGTACCAATCCATACAATAAGCGCTCCACTATCCAATCTTATTGCTTTATTAGCAGTATTAACGTTTAGTTTTAGACAGAAGGATAATTGTTGTTACCTGTGTTGCTTTGAGGATGTTTGTGTTCTATATCCCAAAAAAAAATGCTTGGGGAGGCACACTTCAATCAACTGACAAACATCTAAGTTACACTTTTACTCAGAGGCCCTTTACAAATATTTGTATCTAAAAACCATGTCTTGTCCAAATGTAGTAAATTAGTATGAAAACCCAAAGAGGGGAATTATTACAACTCCCCCCTCGTGCCTCATACAAAAATTTGTCAGAAAGCAATGTATTAGTTACCTCAAAGGATTAAAAAACAATGCAATATCCAGGAGAACTCCAAATGCCAGAAACCCAAATTAAGGTTTCCACTTTCCTCCTACATAAGACATATAAAGAAGCTAACTTCAAATATTCTTTACTAGCTGTAAACTATTTACTATGATTATACACTCACTGCTCAAGCCCACTAATAAATCACCCAAATCATGAACATTAATCAAGTATTGCATTAATCACATCATACGATTGATTTAAACAACACATCAAATTGATATTACCTTTCTTTGAGCTTCAGATCGTGGATTCTAGGGCAAGGTCCTGTGGGAAAAAAAAGCAATAAACTTTAGAAAAAAAGCCCAAACAAATTCATAGAAAGAATCAAATGGAGATTGGAGAGCTCACCGAGATCGCTCTTGGTGTTGACGAACAAATCGTGAGGGCAAAATCGAACCATGAAAGCTCCGCAAACCTCCTTATCGTCCCATCGGATCTCCTTGAAACCTTTCTTCTCCTCCTCCGTCATATTTCGAGCTGCGAACATCAGTAGCGGATTAATCGACCTAACAATTGAAAGATCGAGAACGAGATCGAAATCGAGAGAGAGAAAGGGAGCTTACCTGCCCCCATTAGTTCGTCGAGGGCTCTTCTCTGCGCGTCCATGGCGGATTCAATCCCTTGAAATGAGGAATTAGGGTTTGGGGGAAGAGAGAGAAGGGGGAGAGAAAAACCCTAGAAGCGAAGAAAGGATAAATAGCGTTTAATTAAAAAAACAAGTTTTCGTAGAGTTTTGAGGGGTTTATATATAGTCTGGAGAGAGAAGAGATTTTGCTTTTTATTTGTGTCTGATTAACTTATTATTTTATTTGGATAAGTGGAAAGAGAAGGCTTCTTTCTGTATTAATCCCTCATATGTAGTTAATTTGAAAAACCCTCCCAAATCACATGACTTGCTTATAAAAACCATCTTGCGAAATTCCAGCTACATAATTAATCATGCTCTCTCACTCAGTTTTGTTGATGGCTATCTCCTCTCAAGTCATATTGATTGCTCATACATCTTTCAGTTCGTATATTATTTGTAATCAGTCTCTCACTACTTGATCAGATTTTACTTGAAGCTAAACAAGATCTATAGTTAAAAGAGGTTTAACCTTTATTTTTCAAATTAGCTTACCTTCATCAAATCTAGCATATATAATCACTATTTCTTGTATATCTTTTGAAATTAATAGGTTTTCTTTTCTTTAAATCGAATAATTGATAGCTTTTCTTTTCTTTAAATCGAATGTACATTCTCATCCAAATCTATTCTCACTTCCTAAAAAAACAAGCGCTAGCATTCAAGTTTCAAATTAAACTTAATTCGAGAGGCCAATTCTATGTTAAAAAACTGAAAAAGAAGAAATGATTATTTCCAGATAGGATCCTTTTATTTTAATTTTAATAATTTGATCAATTTTCCCTTGACAAAACTTGCAAGCAAGGGAGAAAAAAGAGATCTCATTTTTGAAAAATCCGATATTTTATAGTCTACCGGGATTTTGTAAATGGGAGCTCCTGTTATCTTTTATGTGTGTGTATGTGCACGCACATTCAAAGAAAAGAATTCAAGTAGAAGGACCGAGAAAATCCGATAATAAACAGTTGAGAGCAAAGGAAAATGACTGCACATCCAATCTCACAAGATACTACGACTCTCCATCACCAACATGCTCAATCCTTGCAGGCCAAGGATTCAATACAAACTTACTTACATTTCAACAACATGAAGCAGTGACCAGTTTGATCATGGTGCCAGTTTCTCAACATTTTAGAACAACCAGACCGAACCCTTTAGATCAGACAAAAAACAGTTGAAATCAAAACTTTTACAAATATGTTTCACTATATCATCAGATATATCCTTAACTTATTGCAACTATACAAGAAAATCAACCAGAAACACAGCTCAAATACCTCAAGATTGTCTCTGAATCCTGACACCTCTACCAGCAAACCAAGCAACCCTCATGAGCTGAATCCCGAGCACCAAAACCCACCAAGAAACCAACCCTCGAATACTCAACATTATCCACTCAGTTGCACCAATCTCAACTCCAAGCTGCAACCCTCTCATCAATTGCAACACTCTATACCCCTCATAAACAATCGGAGTCAGCAGCCACACGGGCGACTTCCAGTGCCATGTCAGTGTCTCCGTCAGCACCTGCGTCGCTAGAAGCAGGAGATAGGGTCCAAGCAACACCAAGAACGAAATGAACGGTAGATTTGGTTGAAAATAGCCTTTGTGAGAAGCAAACAACATTAATAAAGGACCAATAAAGCCAACGAGACTTGCACACAAATTCCAAAACCTGTAACTAACAGGAACTTGACTTCCATCTGACGATAAGTTTATTCCTCCTCCTTTAGGCTTTGCACAAGAATCAGCCATGAGAAGAAACAAAGTCGCTCCCATGCTAAATATACAGTCTAGACCGACCAATGAAAGGAGTCCAGCAACATTGGGACCGAGAAATACAGAGGAAAGAGGCAACCAAAGAGTCGGTACCATACCCGTTATCAATAGAACCGATGGACCCAGAAGCCACATTGGCCATTTAAGCGGTTGATGCTGAGAAGTTTGCTCACTTTTTATTTCAAAGACTGTTTCTTTACTCTGGACATTAGATAGCTCTTGAGAGTCTTCAGTATCAATAGAATCGACAATGTTACTTTGCTTGATGATGTTGCTGTCTTCGTCCTCAATCGGGGTGTAAGGAGAAGATGCTTCCCAAGAAAACAGTTTGGAGCAAAATAAAGGTAGAGCTTTGAGACGATGATTGACGACTGTGGGTTTGTAAGATGGACCTAATGCTGTGTGGAACCTTAAACTGTGGAATTGGCTTTTGATGATAAAAGGCCTCTTTGTGAGAGATGCTGACAAAGTTAGGGTGGCCATTACTTTGCAATTGGAAAGCGTACTATGTAGACGTTCAGTTCTTCATCTGGCAACAAGTTGATACAAGTTCAGCGTTATCATCAGATGATTCCTGGTAGTACTAACCGGCATGATTATGTACTACCTAAAGAATATATAGAAACACCTAAGCATAGGAGGCATTTCATTTTAAAAAATATATTTATCTGTCATCACAAGCATGTGTATCACATACATCAACATAGATATACTTGCCCTGTGTCTCCTGGTTTAATAAATATAGTTATCATAAGCATACATGAGCATCATCTTTGTGCACACGGTGGTGCAAGGAAATGTGGATACGCATGACTTTATAGCCAAAGCTAGGTGCTGGGAATTTTTTATGTTGGGAGCATAACCATATCATATTTTATAACCAAAACTAGTTTCCCTTGCTAGGAAGAAAACAAGCTCAATAAGTGTTGCTTACTCAAAGTTTCCAACAAGCACACATCTCAAACTTTTAGTCATCAATCAATCAGTCAATTAATAATCGTTATAGTCCTTACGTTGTATTCATACAAGTGTTCCATGTGATATTTAAACATAAATACAAGCATTGCACCTTAACACCAATATGAGGTGTCAGACATGGCAACAATTCTCCGAAATCAAGACACAATAACACGAGTTTGTACATGTTTTTTTTTTTTTGTGGGTACATATGTATTTATAACTCAAGTAAAACTATGTAATCTGCTGCTACTGATATATAAAAGCCCTGAAATAATAAAGAGGACATTGGGTATGAGTTGGCACCTCATTTCACACAATAAGCTACCAAGAGATAGTACCGGTCAAGGTAAATCTACTCTGATGTGACTATCAGAGAGTACCTCACCACTAGTCCATCTCTCGGTAGTTCATGTTTGTAAAATGAGTTGTTACCTCATACCTTTTTTTCATAAAGAAATGATCCGTAACCAATTGGATGCCTTAGGAGCATAACATGCATTCCCCTAGTAAATATTCTTGACGTGGACAATGGTTACACGCTTGCAAGTATGGCCTGGATGGATACATGCTTCCAATCATGTCAGATACACCAATATTGAGTGGGAGGAAGTCTACTACATGTTATCAAAAGAAAATAGGTGGCGGGATTGAATTAAAAATAAGATAAGAGATAAAATCTAGAGTTTAGCAGGATAGGATGGTGGACATGTGGTTGTGTAAGTTTCTAAGAAGAAAAGTAGAAAAACACAGTTGAATATCATGAGATAAGAAATAATGGCAGTTGTTCATGGAAAGAAACTAAAGTGAGGGAGAAGTGATACAGAGCAGTACAGATGAAAAGGGAAGACGCGCAAGAAAGAAAATATATTGTTAAGCAAACCTCCTGTACTTCTTCCACATCCATTAGAAAGGGCGTAACATACTCTTTCACAGGCCTCAAATATAAATCAACAACCCCCTAGAGACACACCAAACTAGCTGATGTAGTCAGAGCTACACCATCAATTTGGCTTTTAATCCTACGCAAATTCGCTCCGTTAGCTGTAGTTGCATTCTAGCTTTCTAACTACTATCAAACTGAAAAAGAGACATCTTAATAACTTCTAAAACTTTTTCTCTGAGAAATTAAGAACTCCAAAACTAACTCGAAGCATTTCTTAAAAAAAGAAGAAGAAGAAGAAGAAAGAACTGAATTGCAAGCAAAACAAATCAACATGGACCTCAGTCCAACAGCAAACAGTCTATTAACTCGGATAATTGCCAAGGTTCCTAGAGACTTAGCAGACCAGAATTCCGTCAAATCACTGCACTCCCCACCCCTTCATATACATGCAGATGATCATAACTTGTGAAAGAGCCTCTCCTTGTTGTTTACTTATAAATATCAGTCGTCGTAAATCTAAATCTGCCGATAACTTTGTCACGAATTGGCATCCTCAGGATGACCAAGAAAGAGAATTCTGTAACAACAGCTTTAAGTATTATTTTACATGGGGGACAACAATGAAGGTTTGTCTTCACTAACTAATAACAAAATTATTTTCTTTGGCAGTCCTTCTTTCAATACAGTGCTAATGCTATTAGGTCCGATTCACAAATTAAACTATAGGGCGTAATCCCTACTCAACTCTCCTAATTAATCCCTTCTGGGTCATTGGAAACTCAATTACGAAGTACTCTCCTCCTTCTCACCTATAAAATCCTTTTCGCTGCCCTTTATTAGATCATGATAAATAAAATTTAAAAAAAATAGCTTGACGAGCAGCTTCGAGCAATATAAGCCGCACCATCTAATTAAATTTTTTAATTTCTTTGCTTCATTTTAAGATCGACCCACCTGATTGAAGCTTCGTTTGCCCATTTTGCTTATGATAAAAGAAAACCCATCACTTATTTTGCCCGACAAATAAATCTTTAGCCAAAAAAAACCCACATTAATCCCCAAAAAAACTAACGATAATAATTACAATGAAAATTTATCTTGGGTTACCTGGTTCTAGTTCCTTTGATTTGGGGATTCTCCGGTAGTACAATCGGAAGAGGACTCGATGACTTGAAGATTCTTGGTGACCTGAAAATGAATTTCAGAAAGAGCCAATTAAAGGGCTAAAACTTAGCCAAATGGGCTGCAAATGTTATGGATTTTATTGGCGTATACATTCTCCTATTGGGCCTATCTTTTTCGGCATAGATTAGGCCCACAACAGTGTCATCTGTGATCGTACGCATAATTTATACGCGTATTTTATTTAGACGTGTTGACGCGTAGTTACATGGAAACCAGCTTTTATAATAATAAAAAATTTGGCTGAAACCAACCTTTAAATGGGCTTTCTATGGCAATCTCGTCACACTTTGTGCTCACGTCTGCTTAAAAAAAGTACCCTCATTACCCATAATACCCCTAGTAAATGCACGAGCTAATCATGAGCATTAACTTGTAGTTAGGAAACACGTGATTAGCACGCGCATTAACTAAGGGTATTTGTGGGATTGTGGGTAAAATTTAAGCAAACATGAGCCCAAAGTGGGACGCTGCAACAGAAAACCCATTTAAAGATGTTTTCTACCATAAAATTTTATTTTAAAAAATGGTTTTTATCAATTTGGTGTAAATTAAATTTGGTTTACATGTAGAAACCCTACTTAGTTTATATCCGAACCATTTGCACCTAACATGTAGATGCGATAAATATCATATACAGTTCTCTGAGACCAGCAAGCAGTCAAAAATCTCAAGGCAGCGTGTTTTTTAACCTGCTATCAACAAAAGTGCATAACTATGGTTATGATTCTTTTTTTTTCTTTTTCCTTTTTCTTTTTCTTTTTTTTTTTTTTTTTTGGGAGAAAAGTACGTGTATTGGTTATGGTTGTGTTTAATGGAAAGTTAGAACTACAATAGCAGCAATACTAGGAGGCCAACTAATATTTGGACCAGTAGCAGGAGGTGGTTGTAAGTACTAAGCTTTGATTAATAGGCCAGGATTTGTGTTGAAGATGTTAACGAAGAAGTCCTTATTATGCTAGCAAGCAACAGCTGTAAAATGAGAGGTAGCCTTCGTCCCTCCCAATTTTTTTTGTTGGTAAACTGTAAGAACTGAGTTAAGAATACACTACTTTTGGCATTCAATATTCCTGGCAGTATTCAATACTAATGGCAGGTTGGTTGATACCACGTGATCTGGATCCCAAAATTCATGGGATGAATTAGATTTATGTGGTTCGGCAACCTTGAGCTATCCTGACCACATGTGACATGTGTTTTGGACTATGAGATTAGCCGAGATTAGCGGCGGAGCCACAATTTTGTCTAAGTAGTGTAGACATATAACTTAACATAGTTATATTTGGAATCTAGATAAATTTATAAGTTACTCTTCCTAGTGTTGTCCTACCCTATTCTTGGTGATGTTCTAATTAACCAGTAAATACAAGTAATTAAAAATACATACAATATAGGAAATCCAGCGGTGTCACGTGACACCACTGGACACTATGTAGCTCTACCACTTGCCAAGATGAAATAGTCAAACATATATTGTTTAATTGTAATGTTTTGATTTTTCTTTGGATATTGATGAAGTAGGAAAGAGCCATCTTTTTTTTTTTTTTTAAGAAATAAAGCATTTGTTAAATTGGGACTGTTACTGGACTCCCTTGTAGTGCTGTGTTCTCCAGAATGTCCAACAGAAATAAACTCCGTTGCATAAGAACTAAAACTGCTACTATTTTATGACACAATGGGGGCAAAGAAAGATTTGAATTCACAGCTTATTGAAGTAAAGAAGCAGTCACTAGACTTTGGCTTAAAAGTATCAGATTTACCAAAGAGAGACAGATTTCACTAGGACATTGGTCTTTCTTCCCCTTAAGAAGCCAATAACGTGGTTAGAACTCAAAAGGCCATACGAAATTGTGCACATCTTACAAGCATATATAACAAAAGCCAAATAACAACATTAACAAATCCTCTTCTAATTTACAAAACCCCTTGCATTTACATGAATTTCTCTTTCTAATCATATCCACAGTTAAGTAAAAGAAAATGAGGGAAGAACAAATAGAAAACTCATTCTGGCTTAACTAAACTTTGCTGTTCTCCCCTTGTGTGAAATTAGGATGATCCTCCCCTCTCCTCCTGGTAACCCGAATGTAACAAACGACGATTGCCAAGATCGCAGCCGCAAACCCCCCAAGGATAACTTCTACTCCTATCATCGATCCATCGCTCGATCGTGCTTGAGGAGGAGGAGAAGGAGAAGGTGGCTCCATGGGACTAAGAGGCCTAGTAGACGTTGCAAGCGTAAAAAGAGAGCAAGCTATTTGCAGGCAAAGTAGAAGTGAGCGAGCCATAGAATAGTAGTAGTGTAGGAGGAGGAAAACTTGGATGGGAGAGTGTGATTATAGAAAGGGCTTTATAGAGAGTGGCATGATGGTCGGTCGCATTTGAATAATGAAGTGTGCATCTAATCAATGGACTAATTGTTATGTTTGTTGAACTTTGTTGGGAGAATGTGAATAATTAATTAGAGAGTTGAGGGAGGTGGTTCTTGGGGGAAGATTCATTCATAAATGGCAAAAGTTCAGTGACGGTACTTGATGTATCAGTCATATATCATTTGATTCTTAATGTTTGCAAGTCACCAATGGAGTCCCTAAATTATCTCTGTCATTAGTCTTGGCCCTTTTTACAAACTTCGATTAAATATGTCTATGACATGGTTCTGTTGCATTGAACTTGTAATTACCAACAAAAAATAAAAATAAAAAAACCTTCCAACATGGTAGTGACGTGAAGCACCACATCATCGTCATGTCACCAATATTTAACAAAAGGTTGTGAAAAGATTACTTAGGCTGGTGATGGAGGCAACGTCAAGGATCTCATCCGATGACATACAAATATTAATGATTTAAATGATATTTGGTCAGTACATTAAAGACCTCCTTTGAAGTTTTACCTTCATCGTTCATATATATTCATTAATGTATCAGAGATGTCCAAGAAAACAGCTGTATATCCTCCAAAGTATTTGGCAGGAATCTGAGTTTAGGCTGATTTTGACACGAGAGCGCAACGCGCTTCTGCTCTTGCTGTTGAAATCCCACGAACACATCGAAGCTACTTAAAGTAGTTGTCAGCTTGCTAATTGAAAACCTAAACCTTTTTGAGGCATGGATACTATTATTATTAGATGCAAGAAAATGCAGTTGTAAGATTTTGGCTTGAAGTGGTCACAGGTGTGGGCTGGCTGCCATTTAAGCATGGATCCCGCATCACCATTCCAGAATGAAGAAAGTACTAATTAGACGCCATCAATGTAGCTCACAAGTTTTGTTTTTCTAGCTAGCTTTTTACAAGAAGAATTTGTTACTAAAAAGGGTTCTTCACTCTAAAATGTCGTGTGATACGTTCGGTTACAAACCGATATGTGTATTTGCAAGTATTTGCGTATACTCAGTCAATCAATTATGAATATAAACGTTAATATTTATATTCAATCCGATATGTTTATGATGTCATTTTTTACCTTTTTACCTTTTGTTTTTTCATATTCATTCTTGTTATAGCTTCTTGGTTTTGCATTTAGGGCGTATTTGGCAACCTGATGGAAATTAAGCCATCTCAGTTTTATTTTTTAGTCAGGCCATAGTTGAATCAAGTAAGAGGTGGTTCAATTGTAGCCTGGTTAAGAGGCTGAAAAATGAACTAAAATAAATTGGGCCAGCTCTGGCCCAACTTTTTCCATACACAAGGATGTGTTTGGCAATCGTTCAAAACTGGGCCAGGTTCAAATCAGGCCTAGTTTTTAAAAAAAAGTTTTTGTTTGGCAAACAACAGGGTCAAATTTGGTCATATTGTCATAGGTCAAAATAGTGGCCTTAAGCTAGTTTTCTTTTGGACCGTGGGGGGCTAGTCTCCAAGAAAACTGGTTTAGCACAAAATCTAGTCCTGACCCAGTTTTGTGTAGTTTGCCAAACACTCCCCAAAACTATTCTTAAACTGGACCATATTTGAACCGGGCCCAGTTTCAGTGGTTTGCCAAACAGGCTTATACTAGGAAAGAGCTTTTCGCCCTTCATTATCTAGTTTGTTTCGATAAATAAGAATCTGCGTCCCTTGAAAACCTACTAGACCACGACTTTCTCTAGTTATGTTATGTCATCAACAAATGGGTGAGAGAGGCCGAAGGCCATTTCAAGTAACAGTCAGACGCAAAGAATATAAAGGCCTTCGAAGTACATAGCAGTAAGCTCTCGGCCATTACTGCAGCAGAGCTCCATCATTCTGATATGCTGCTAGCAGCTAGTTCAAGCAAGATCCCAAACACTTCGATGTTTGGACATACCAATCCACGACCAACAGATCAGAAATACCATTGGGCTTTCTTTCATATATACGCAGTCTGCAGTCAAAGGGAAGCTAGCCTTATTATTAGGCCCATTTAACATCATGCCATCCTGCGGGCCCATCAAACCCCAAGGCCTTCTCCGTAGTAGGTGTTGATTGATTTCCAATCCAATGTTTTAACTTCAAATATGGGCATCATGCTGTTGAGCTGTGGCCCTAATTTACATTATTGGTGTCTGCGGAGATTTTCTCAGATTCATGTAGTAAATTTAGTCATTTTCAACGTTGAATTTATGACCGTTACCAGTTCTGGCATGTGAAAATGAAAGTGATAACCCATGAATGGCAACGCTTAACGTGTGCAAATTATGAGCAATATTAAAATTAAAAACATTATAAACAAAAAGGATATGGTTAAAAGTTAATGCTACAGAAGCAAAAGACAATAGCTTCACTCTTATCAACATCAACACTCGCGTAGCTTTATTAATCACTTCTACCACCCCAAAGATCGAAGCAAGCAATAGAAGCCCAGACGAGCTGACACTGAGAGAGTTGAATGCAAAAGCTGCGTTGCTGCCAAAGGCCATCAATATCTATCTATAGATTCCAGTTACTAGCGGTATTATTATATATATGATGATATATTTTCGTAAGAAAAATTGTAGGAGCACCCGCCAAAGTACATTGATTTATTAAACGTCAACCCACTACAGCTCATTCTCATGAAGTTGAAACTTCCACCAACCTAATAAAAACAAGGGGAGGATTCCAATCTTTGAAGCTGACCCGGTCTTTAATTTATTGGGCCTCCAAGAATGGGTTCTCCAATTTATTTTGAAACTTGGTTTGGATTATACCAATGAAAGTTGGTGTTTTGTGCTTGTTTCCTGATTCTGTCATCTCATCTCATGGTGTTAATCTCATGTTGAAAAAAATAATAAAAATAATAAAATAAAAATTGTCCACTGTATAAGTTGGCGCATCACTAAGAGCTTGACGATTAGATCAACATATTAATTGTTACTCATCTCTGGTAGTCAGAATGGTTGGAAGGTTCTAATATAATTTCGACGGTCTTGGCTTTGATTCCGAGTTAGATTATCAACAATAAAAAATAAAAATAAATAAATAATAGTAAAAATTGTTAAACCACTCTGTGCTACTCTAATTAATGGACAGAGATCACTAGATATTTTATAGTTATATATAGAGTTTAGACTTCATCGATTTGTACACCAATGCACACGCTAGTTGTCACGCACTTACTCTGGTTGGGCGACCTGGAGTCCTTTTACAGGGTATGGTTTCAATAATTGATATGCTATTTTTTATAAGAACAGACAAATGATCATCCATCCTATTTTAATTAGAACAATGATATGGTTCATAGGACTTTGATAATCAGCGATATGATTTCGTAGCACTATCCATTATGATAATAAAAGTTTTTAGGTTTGGAAAATTGGCTTACTAAGTCAAATTTCAGAATTTGGTCGAACCGTCGGCAATTCCGGCAGCTCGGATTAAAGTCGAGTCTAGTGTCAACTGGCTTAAGCTTGACGCCAATTTATGATGAAGTCTAATTATGAAGAGCACTGTGGTTTTTTAAAGTTTGTAGTCCAAGCTGGCAACTTTAGACTTGACATTGACTTGTTAGAAGGGCCGAGTCTTCCAATATTTTCCAGGGTGCATCCAATCTTCCAAATTCACAAGAAGACTCAGTTTTGATAGTGCATTTAATGTGTAAGTTAAGAAGTCAGGGTGCGTATACTTTCAGAAAACCCCGCACCGTGCAGGTCCTTCCTGACCGCAGAGATGCTATGTAGAAGGGCCTGCATAGGGTGTTCCTAACCATAGAGACGCTACGTACGGAAGCAGTTTCAATATATATATATTTTACTACCTCCCTATACCGTTCAGATCATCCCAGATGATGGGGTATTCTGATAGGATATGCACTCAAGAAGTCTGTGTTCTGTTCCTCTATTTATTTTCTTCTATATTATAGTAGTTAGATAGCACAGAAATGAAACTTTAAAAAAATCTATTTAATATTCTATGTTCACTGGATATTTTCGTACATTATGAATGTAAAACTCCTTACACAAGTGAAAACAAAAAATAAAAAGAATACTATTCTATATTCCTTATTCATTGTTCTTGTGTGTGTTCATGTTTGTGTGTACCCTACCGGCTCATGTTTTTAACTGGGTGGCCAAAAAATGAAGAATCTTGAGATAGATGATCTCTCTCTCTCCCTCTCTTAAATGTTTAAACTCTGACAACATCTATATTCCAACACTTCAGAATGGCCTGTTTGGGAGTTCACTTGGAGAAGGGAAGGAAGGGAAAGGAAGGGGGGGAAATTCCCCTTCCTTCCCTTCCCCTCCATTACACCCCAATTTGGGGTGTAAGGATTTGACTCAAATTTCCCCTCCATTCCCCTCCTAAATAAAACTCACAAACAAGGTTAAAATTAGATTTCTCTTCCCTTCCCCCTCTCTACCCTCCATCCAAACAGTAAAGGAAAAATTCTATAGGACGGTTATAAAGCTAACTATGCTTTATGGGTCAGAGTGTTGGGCAATTAAAAAACATGTTTAAAAAATGAGTGTAGCAGAAATGAGAATGATGCGATGGTCTCGTGGGTATACACTAAAAGATAAGATAAGAAATGAGTGCATTCATAGTAAATTAGAGGTTGCTCCTGTTAAGGATAAAATGAGAGAGAATAGATTAAGATGGTTTGGTCATGTACAACGGAGACCACTTAGTGCACCGGTTAGATTAAGTGATAATATTATAGTTAATGGAGCTAGGAGATCTAAAGGTAAACTTAAAATGACTTGGTTAGAAGCAATTAAGAAAGATATGATCATGACTAACTTACCGGAGGAGATGACTCACAACAGAATGGAATGGAAGAATAGGATTCATGTAACCGACCCTAAATATTTAGGATAAAGGCTTGGTTATTGTTGTTGTTGTTGTTCTACTAGGTACACAGACCAGAACAATTGCAACTACAAGTGATATAAGGAAAGAAGATATAAGGAAAATAGGATATAAAGCTAAAGAATTAGTGCATTGTATTTATGATAATCGACTATAAATATTAACACTGACCTGCCTAGCAAAATTGGTTAGAATGATTGTTGGAATATTCTAGCCAATTGTTAGGTGTTCGAGGTTGGTACTACCACAGCAAAGCGTATAATAAATCCCAAAAGGTATTATAAAATACTTTCATTTTTATAAATACAAATTTTTATACTTTTTATCAATATACAACACTAATATATTGTAGAAAGATTTTATTGAATAAAATCTATCTTCCGGTCGGTTAAAAACAAAAAAAAAAGTAAACATTGCAAGAATTAATTTTCTAACAAAACAAACTCGCTAACATCTATAAAAAGAACAGTCAATAAATCCAGATCTACAATCAAGGTATGAAAAAACATCTTATATAACTCTGTATTACTCAGAAAATCCTAAGTAATGGTGTTGTGGCCTTATTAGAAATGACAATAGCAAATAACACAAAATAGTAGCACCTTCTGAATTTAGAGAAAAAGACTATGAAGCTCAGGTTGATAAATGATAATATGGTAAAAGAGTAAGTGCATAACACATCTGGTCTTAATTAAAGATGACAGATTGTTTAGAGAAGGTCATAATTGTATGCTCTTCGAGAATCAAAAAATATATAATGGATAACTCCGACATAATGGTTCTCTAAATTCAATAATTAAAGGAAAATCAGAAGGTGTATTCACTCTATTATTACTAAGACATCACAATAAATAATCTTTCAAAGTGATTCTTCTATATCTTATGTACACTGAGGTGAAAAACTAAGGAGGGGAGAAAAAAAGAACCAAACACTGGATAATTCTGTTATGCACATAGACCAGACCAATGGTAACTACAAGTGATATAAGGGAAGAAAATATAAGGAAAAGAAGATATAAAGCTAAAGAATGAGTGCATTGTATTTATGAAAATCAACTATAAATATTAACACTGACCTGCCTAGCAAAGTTGGTTATAATAACTGTTGGAATATTCTAGCAAGAGGTTAGGCATTCGAGGTTGGTACTAGCACGGCAAAGAGTACAATATCTCCCATAAGGTATTCTAAAATACCTTGATTTTTTATAAAGACAGATTTTTATAGTTCTTAGCAATAGACAACACCGATATACTGTAGAACGATTTTATTGAATAAAATCTATCTTCTGATCAGTTAAAAAAATAGAAAATAAGTAAACACTACATGAATTAATTCTCTAACAAAACAAAGTCACTAACATCTATAGAAAGAATACTCACTACACCCAAGTCTACAATCAGGGTATGAAAAAGGGGTTTTTTGCCCCTAGAAACCTCCTTTAAAATAGGGTTATTCCATGGAAACCACCTTTGAATTTTAATTAATACATAAACCACCTCCAAAGAGAACTTTGGTGCAATCAACCACCTCTCATTCAAAATTTTCCTGAAAACACAGAAATACCCTTTGAAAACTCATATTCAGAACACATGACTCACCTAGTTAATGTTTAGATCATGTTAGCATACAGATCATGTACCTTGAATGTTAGTTTTGTAAGGGTATTTTTGGGTTTTTAGTGAAAATTTGACTAGGAAGTGGTTGATTACACCTAGTTTCTCTTTAAAGTTGGTTTATGTATTGATAAAAATCCATAGGTGGTTTCTATAGAATGATCCCATATTAAAGGTGGCTTCTAGGGGGGAAAACTTGTGAAAAATATCCTATATAAATCTGTATTACTCCGAAATCCTAAGTATCAGGAGAAAATTCATAAAGGAGTAATTTTGTGAGAAAAATGGGCTCCCATTGAACAATAACCTATTTTACAAGAGAGCTCTTTCCTTGCCCGCATTTTTCTTTACTCCATGATTTATCTGGAGACACTGCACAATCTTGTAGATGGGGAAAACTTTGATTGTACACTTCTAGAAATTTGTCTATGTAAAATAGAGAGTTGTATTGGAGCATTTGCAAATATCAAAAGACCTTGTTGATCTTTAGCTTGAGTAGCATTAGATCATGGTTGACCCTAAAGTGATAGATTATTTGCTTCCCTATTTCCCCAATACCAGATACATAAATAAATAAAAAGAACAGTATCTTTTTCCTTTTATCACTCAAAAAATTTCTCTCCCAGTTTATTTTCTTTTCTCTAAATTTACCATCAACTGACCCAAGGCTGATGAAGCTTTCAATAAGAAAAGGGAGTGAAAGCAGAGAGCAACAACATCTGCTAGGCTAAGAATTACAATTGCTTATGTTTATCAGCGGTTTAAAGGTTTACCTGACGTATTGAGAATCTCTTACATGCATTGATCTAGGACATATTATAAACGTTAATATATGTCACAAGGGACCTCAGATATATCTGTCAGTAAATGAGACGGTTGCATATTATTCATTGAAGTAACCCTGCGACATAGCTTTTGAAGAAAGTTTTGAGAAGAGAGCAATTTCTCTGTTATCTAGTCCTTTTTTGTTTTATTTTCACACTATGGTGACTGTGTGACGGTATAAGTTCAAGGTGAGTAAATAGTGGTAGAAACTTGTAAAAGATAAACATCAAAGGATTTGCATAAATGGAAGTTGATATTGTTTTAGATAAAATGCTAACGTTTGTCAAGATAATTCAGATTTTGCCGCTACATGTCATGAACATAACGCTCCTATCAAGTTTAGCCTGTTTAGGAATAGAATTCAAATAGACCCTAAAATTTTGCGATACAAGCTTTGATGTTTGTTATCGAATTTAGCATGTCACATCAAAGAGGAGTTCATTCCAGACACAGGCTAGCATACAAACTCTTGCTTGGCCCAAAAAAGAAGGGCCTTAGATGCACAAATATTTTTCAAAAATATCAAATGTTTTCCTTAGCCCACATGCCACTATTACATGCTAACTCTTTATTTTGAGCGTTTGGCAAGAGCTAGTTGCTTGCACCAGCTAGCTAACTTTTGTTATGAACGATGCCTAAGCTTAGAAATAGCACTGGATTGTTGAATTTGTGAAAGCATCTGCTCAAAAGAAGTAAGCAGTATCCACAATGAAGTGCATGTGATGTACTGTCATATAACTACTGCTATTAGTAGACAGACATTGTTATCCAAAATCTAGACACGGGACATACCTATATATGTGCAATTTTTCTGAACGTATGTACGTTTAACTCATAAATATGCAGTGGTTGTATTAATACATCAAAGAGCCCAACTGCCTTACAGTTGTCTATTAGACAATTATGGGGTAATAACATCCATCTTGCATACTGTAAACATAAATAATAGTTTACATATTTGTAAGTATTGGTCGTTAGTACACAACATGGATGTGCAGGCTTGTTGGACACAACAATACTGGGGAAAGCGTCCTACATATCACAGTTAAGATTTCTTTATGGAGTTTATTTAAGAGTATCATAGAAGCCTACTATAAAGAGATATGATACTACTAATCAGATGAGTATTAGAGTAATGTTAATCAAGTACCACTTGCAATATATTGAACAACAAAAAACATTATCATCTCAACGATACAAACAATTGCAATTACTACATTACATGAACGATCGTTACGGAAAATAATAAACGAAGCAACAAAATAAACCTGCTGTGGGGGGAGAACTGGACTAAAGGCACCATCGGGGTAATACCCAAACCATGAAGTCTCTCGAGGAATCAAGACTGTGTCATGATCAAACTAATAAAGAATGCAGAGTATCAGCCCCTTTAAACATAATGGAGAAATTAGGAATCAAGTATGAGAGAGAACAAAAAAATATTTAGAACCAATTTTCCAGATGATCCAACTATTATGCCCATTTTTAGTAAGAATGTCATATTGTATAAGAGAGGATTTTCGGGAACTAACCATGATTAGTACCAAATTCTGTAAGCTTTCAAGCCTTTCCTTATAAGTCGAGTTTCTCTCATTAGGATACTCATTGTTAAGCCTTGGGAGAAACCTGCACCCTTTCATATAATCCGGGATATCCTAGAAAAAAAGGAAGTGCTTATTCAGTAACAGAGAACCGATACATACCAGTTGCTAATGCAAGACTAAGCCCAAAACGTCCAGACAAATGGGAACATCTGCACTGTAATATAGCTACACAACATACCCTACCAGACATAAGTGAAGGATGACATGGCTATTCAAATTGTATACACAATACTTAATTACTTTTAATAGTTAGTTTATTACAGTTCTTTCTTCTTTTTTTTTTTTTTTTTGTGTCTCTGCGATAGAGAAGGCGACAGAGGCATAGCTTCTCAAGAAATCCTGTATGATACAAACTTATGTTCAATCAATTTATTACAGAACCGAACCCTATATGGAACCACATATATTACAATTAACCAATCCAATCTTTAAAAACCCAAACAATGTAACGGTTATGTACGCGTAGACTCTACTACAGCATAAACTGGATGTCCACTTCTTTTTACACATGTAGTTGCATTGTAAACATGAAAGATAGCAGAAATACAGATATAAGACACTCTTTAGTTGCTATTTGATATAGACACCAGAAATTAGCTCAATCCAATTATTTAATGCAAGAACCATTTTCACTTCCAAGTTGCTTGTTACAATTCAATTAACCCAATCCTGAATTATTAGTAACCAAATTAAGACTTAAAGAGTATATCTCCTCAGTTTAATGTATTAGGTATAATTAAAACATATTTTCCTCATATTATGTGGTAGAAGTTTCTTTCTCTCACATTTTTAACTATTCTGGAATAAATATCTAGTTTCTCAATTAAAAAAAAAATTCTCTCCAGAGAATTGGAGGAGAACAGCCAAAGACTATTAGTTTCCTACCGGCTTTGATCATGATATAGGACTATGATTGCACCTAACCACTTCGGCTGCTAGCTCACTCTGATGAGCCTGAAGTCTTCAGATGACTAATAAACTATGCAAAGTTCATTTCAACAAACCAACACCCCAACCCTTCCATCCATACACAAAAATAAAGAAAGAAAGAGGGTCGAACATGATAAACAGAAAGAGAAGAAGGACCTAGGGCCAACTCATATTACTCATTCTCTCCACTCAATAATATTTATATGGGGTGGATGTAATAAACACTTGAGAAAAATGGATTTTGCAATAAATTAAATTTACAAGGACTAAATGCAAAATATAAATGAACAGTTACTTACCAAAAGAATCAGATATGCAGCTAGTTAATTTGATTCAGTTATGAAACGAATATCAGAAGTTATTCGTTTACTATTCAATGAAGTATCGAATCAAATATAACCGAATTGTTAGACAAACAATAAATGAACTAGTTGGTAATTATTTGATTAATTTCCACCCCTAATATTGTAATCAGTCCCAAAAGTTGGATGAATACTTGGTACGGTTGTTGTTTATTTGTTAACTGACTGATGCTAATGATCAAACTTTTAGCTTCACGTTGATGCAGGACAATAACTGTTAGTAACATTCAGCTGGAAGGTAACAGGTGAAAACCATTTTTTGACCTGAAATAACTACAGCTACAGGCAAGTTACATTTGGAAGAGTATGTAAAATCGAATTTACAGAGGTCATAACTTGTAACTATACGAGGTGCCAAACAAAAACTGCAATACTCACAGTAGGAATCTTGAGATAACCGCTTGGAGCAAGGCGAGCCTGCAGTCACTGATCTTAGTCAGATTTACTTGGAACACACAAAATTATTCAATTCAAGACAGCATTTATGTTAAATCTCATTTATAAAGGAACCACAAACCTGCACATAATCAGAGTAAATTTCTGCTTTAATAAGCGCATCTGCAATTATGCATAAGATCCCTGTCTGCAGTGAGATAATAATAAGAAAATTTTAGCCTCATTAAAGTAACGGAAAAAGTTCTGTTCATACCAAAACAGACTTCAGATTCCAATTAAAATGAAACTCAGACAGACTTCGCCATCATGAACTACATGCAGTTATAGTCTCCAATAGAACTCTCAGCTTTTGAATCAAGATGGAAGTCTAATGACGAAAAGCTAGTGAATAAAGAAAACTAAAAGGTTGAAATATCATGGATCATATAATAAGTGGAATGAAGCCCCTATGGGTAACACATCATAGTAACCAAAGTACTTCTTTTGTCTAGCATTCTCATAGCCCTTTGTTCAGCACTTCTTATCATCGTAAGGAAGCAACAGATAGACACAGATCGTACAAGAGATTGGAAAAGTAGTGTAATGCTCCATGAGTGTCGTTATGTGAACAGAACAATAATCAGTAGTTACTTGGTAGTTCTGGTTGTATTTCTACAGCTCTTATACTAAATTGTTGGGCAAAAACAAATCAATAAAGTATCACCACAATGATGATACATCATGCCACTATGTTGGTTGTACATCTATTAAATCACTGATACAAAATGTAAAGTTCTATTAACTCACTGATGAAATGGTGTCTACAGATTACATAATAAACCGTGCAAGGTTACACCAGAGACGACACTTACTCCACAAAGTGGCACAGATGCAGTCCCGGCGTGAGGGCCTCCAAGTGAAACAAAATTTTTAACCTGTAGGATATTCATTGTTTTAAAGAACGATGCGATGAAAAAGTTCAAAGAAATTATGTCTAAGAAACCGAAGTGAGCTTAATATTGATGAAAGAACAAAGGAATAGAGAGAAAATATTCATCTAACAATTAGAAACAAGATACCAAATCAGATTAATGCTGTGTCAATCATGATAACAAGTACGAGAATAAAATTTGTAGTTATTGTACTTTGAACATATACCTAAAGAAGTAAAGACGTGCAATTAACAGAACACAAGGGTGAGAAATGAGAATAGTTGATCGCCTAAGTAAGCATAAGAGAAGTGGCCTACATCTTAGAACTCCCTAGTTAGACCACAAAGTTCCAAGGCAAGGGTTTCTTAAATTTCTTAAAATATTGTACCTATGGATTCATCGTCAATTATGCTCAGTGACAGAATCAAGGCCAGGTTACCTATAGGCTATAAATGAGGAGGCTGAATAAAATCTAGAATGCAGGCTGGTAGAAATATTTCTTTTTAATTGTGAATTAGGCTAATGAAACCAACATGTTTGTAAATAACTAACTGAACTAAGTCTTTGAGAGAAAAAAAATTTCAAATAAAAAATTGAATATAAATACAAAACGTACATATTGTTTGTCCAGATAATTGTTGATGATCCATCACAGGCAGAAATTACCACAGATTTTGTTTGATCAATTATCTTAGATACTATTTATGACACTTCTTCGTGGCTACCTCACAAGAGTCTGATATGTGTTGAACAACACTCCATTGGACCAGTCTCAACATTCCATGGGCATCATAGCAGACAGCCAGCCAAGTGCAATCTATAACTTCTATCTTTACAGGGGAAAGATGCAAGAGGCCACTTTCTCTAATTTAATACGTAAGATATAAATTAATTTAGAACATAATTCATTTACCCAATAAGCAATGGTTAAAACATTCATCTAAAACCACACCTCTTGCTAACTTAGAGTTCCAATGTGGTAAAGTTCAACAAGGGACGAGCCTTCCTATACATGAGACTGACCTCTTGTTGCAAGTCTGTTGATGATCCGAAGTTACACATATATGCACACACAGGTAATAGATATGTAGACATATGTATTCATACTTAAATACATACAAATTCAACCACATACATGTGTCCCAATGTAATCTTTTCATTTCTGTATCAGTGTTGTGACCATATTTCTGTCTTTAGTCCATATCTAAGATTCAATAATCAATCGCTGATTATCCATAACCTACAAAAGTAAGAATTATCATATGGTTTCTATCATAATCCATGTGATAGTATCTTTTGTTGTTTGAGCACTTATGTCTTTATGACTGAGGAAAGTATTGAGCTGCATCTACACGCATCATTCTAATTGAATAAGATCAAGTGGTGTGTATGCGTGTGTATCTTTGACATTCTTTAACTATAGCCTCCTGGATATAACCACATCTAGAAGGGTGCTAACAGCAAGTAAAAGTATGGAAGAAGAAAGAACAACACAAAGCTATGAGAATCTTACAGGAGGTCCTCCCTCACAGAACTCAATTATCCCACGAGCTATCAAGTTACCCTGAACATGAAAGCTCACATTAACACCTTCCATCTAGATTAAACTCAGAACAACTAGACATTAATGAATAACAGTCCAAGACAATAGTGAAAATGCTTTGCTTTCACATCCCAACTACTTCAGGGAAGCAAATTTCATAAGGTAAATAAACAAGGTAGAAACCAGTGATAGCATTACGCCATTACCTGAGAAAGTCCAACAATGTTGTAGCCTCCACTTAGTTCTTTCATTTTCTTTACCTGTTGAAAGTAGAGACCGTGAATTCTAAAGTCAAAGGGAACTCAAAAGAATGACCAATAGTTATACAAACAGGTTTGCCACCTTTTCACAGGCTATATCAGTCTGCAAACCCAGAAAAAAAAAGGAATTAGAAACTAGGATTTAGCCAAAATAAAAATACAGGGATGAGCTTTGACACTTTTCACGAGGAAGCTAACCTGTTCCTGCAAGGGCATAAACCAAGAGTCCATTGTTCCATCACCAATTTCTCTATATCAAAGGAATGCAGGACCATGTCAGTATATAAAATAATCTAATCGTTTGATGGGAAATAGCTCCACCCTTATAAATAAAAAAGAAGAGTTTAAAATGAAAAAAAATAGTATTATGTGATAAGAAAATTTCTCTTCCCCGCGATTAATGATAGAACTAGATCAAATGAGTGTAATCACCAGGTTTGACTGGAAAATTATATCCTTAACAAGTCAGTACAAGTTCTCAATTTACTTGGCTTGCCACAGTGTACATGTGGACTTCAGATATCACATGGACTTTAAGATATTCCTTTATCACTGTTACTCTTCCAAATCTCATATTAGCTTTAAGAAAGAGAAAATTGCAAGGAAGCTAACCATTCCAAGAATCGCTGAAAGATTGAAGCTGCAGTGCAGGTAAAAGTACAAAATCTTCTCTTCAAACACAAGGCTAAACTATGAAACCCCAAAGAATGTTCACCTCTTCTATAGAAAAACACCATGATTTATTACAAAAATTACCATGAATCTCACCAAATTTGTTCCCAAATACTTTGACTCCCTGTATTCAAATTGAACTGTGAGAATAGCCGATGGAGTTAGGGTAAATTGCACATAATCCCCCTCAGCTATACCTCGAGTTGCGCATAAAACCCAAAAAAACAATTAAGCTAAAAGATCAGAAAGAAATCAGCTACCTGGTGTATACAATAACTGACGATATCATCAAACCAATTTTAGCAATACTCATATAACCTTTACATCACCAAAACACTTCAATTCGCTAATTTCAATCCAAAAAAAAATTACAGAATTCAAGTTAGAGAGAGAACATACAAACACTGTCCCTCAACTCCAGCGTACTTGCCGAGAAGCTCCGTAAACTGCGTCATCCCCCGATTCTTGCACTGATCCCCAATTCCTACCCCCAAAACAATCAATCAAAAGCCCTAACCCCTCCCAAAAAAAATAAAAAAAAAATCAAGAGAACTCACCATGCAAAACGATGAAGGGGATCGAGGACGAAATCGGCGCAGAGACGAGCACGATTACAGCAGCGACGGCGAGCTTCAGCGTCGGCGTCGCCATTTTCACGGGAATCTAGGGTTCCCTACTTTTGCTGGGAGAATTTTGCTGCGGTCGTGTTTTCCCAGAGAAAAAGGAACGAAATTGGTTAAGAAAGAGAGGGAGGTTACATGACGCACGCAATTTCTAGCCTTCATGATGGGAATATTCCAGCTAGCGGAGGAGTTTGGGAGGTTAATCTCACCGGTGCGGTGACGGGACGCTGATTAGAAGTTGATGGGGGTGACAATTACTTCGGTTGTTGAACAGTGGAAGAAGCTAGAGAGTGGGGGATATTTTGTACGTTATGTGATGTAAACGGGTTATTGTTTTAATTATTTTGGGAAAGAAATCAACAGTTAGTTGTATTGTGGATAATGTATTGCCTTATATAGCTTTCTTCTCCAAATATAAATAGAATTAAGGGGAGAATAGGAGGTAGTTAACAACCAAAGCCTCAAATATCCATTCCGGGAACTGATCAACAATTAATAAACCCTACAATTATGAACGTCAAAGCCAAATATATATATATATGAACACGACGTGCAATTCAAATTAGTGTGCAAATACATGGACAAATATATCTTCAGAGGGAAAATGCGTCCCCGGCAACCAAAGCCTGATCTCACTGAAATTCATGATACAGAAAACTGCGGAATTGAACAACGATAGGCTTTAGAAACATTAGTACAGATATCGGGTTGTCGGTAGAAGTAACAAAGCAAGATACATGAAATGATACAGAATTATACGATTGTGTATATGGCACAAGATTTAACACACGGAAAACAAGGTTTAAGGTTCGATCCTCCTAGGGAGCATCCGCACGAACTTAATTTCCTGAAATACTCAAGTCCGTGCGTTGGAGGGTGCCCCTAGCCACGCGCGGAGGTTTGATACCCGTGGTCCGAAGGGTCATGGGGAAGTTCACTCATCAAACCAAAAAAGAAAAAAAAACCAAGGAGGTTACAAGTAGGAAAGGTCACAAGGAATCGCTAGCAAGCCTCGGTGATCGAGCTCTTGAATGCGTTGGGTCGCCCTCGGGGGCAGTCATTAACAAGTGATGATCTAGTTGTTCATCATCACTCTCATCCATAGCCGATGAGGCAAGTGAATCTGACCCATCTGTCACAGGAAGGAAAAAAAAAAAGATAAGCTTCTAAGGATGACTGTCTGCTCAGAATGGTTTTACAAGACTTTTCTTTGAAATCAATCTTTTTTGTGTTCATTGTGCATAGAGCCCCGTACTTCTATTTTTGCTAATAGACCCCCCAGATTCTCAACTCCGATAGCTTTCCCATTTATATTAGTTATATGTAATGATCATTATTTATAAATCAGTTTATAAAGCTTAATCATAACGTGAACCTAGTGGAATTGAGAATTTTGTTTCTTTTTTGCCTTTGTTTCCCCGGGGTTTTTTTTTTTTTTTTTTTTTTGGGGGGGGGGGGGGGGGGGGGGGGGGTTCTTTCC
>JBAKGM010000002.1:282636-300506 GCA_037177215.1 Asparagus racemosus
AAATAGAACTCACAAACAAGGTTAAAATTAGATTTCTCTTCCCTTCCCCCTCTCTACCCTCCATCCAAACAGGCCATCATGATTTCCCCCGAATCCTCATAAATAAACCTACAGTATTTTGATTGAAATATCCTATAGCCATTGGCTAGAAAATGAACGCATCAATGCATCTGATTATGACCATTGAGTATGATTCGAGTGCATTGGTCCTATCATTTTCTATCACAGCTTAAAACCATTTGAATGTGTCACGTCAACATAGAAGATACAGAAAAAATCATTTAATCTATCAATTCCTGAAAGAACACCATGAAATCTACTCTATTTAATACTTTATGAAGTTCTCAATCAAATGAATTCGTATTCTATATGCAAACCTTCAATCATTGAATTGCCAATTATTGTACATGCTCAATAATCTTCTGGTATGTATTTAAATTTACTATACCTAATTAACTTTAGAAAAAATGTATATATATTTTTGACCACTGTCTCGACCCTACAAAAATCAATTCAATCATTTGATGGTGTAATGGCCAATGGGGCCACGCTGTAGCAATGAATGGACGTCAAATTTATTGACTCACAATAGACGGGTTACCAGGCCTCTAAATAAGATGTAGGCCCAATCGATTATGGAGGTGAGTGGGCCTCCTATTGTGTGTTTTGCTTTACATTGCCAATTTCTAGGGTAGCTTTTTTCATGTATCGAAGAGCTAGTTTCCTTTTTTTATGCAATAAGCTAATCCTTATGTGAAATAATACAGAATGATACTGTCAGAAGAAAAGAGGAAGATTGAAAAACTAAACAACTCTTATTGAAACTTTATTTAAGAAAAAAATAAAATCAATCCTTGTTCAATTACATAGATCATACTGAACCTCCAAGTATCCACATTTAATCGAGTTGGCGAATGTGTGCACTGCTTAATGAACAAAATAATAACCCATCTATCTTTTAACCCAACAACTACCCTCAAGTCAGGATTCAGAACTTCAAATCATGGCAAAAGCAAGAAAAATACAATATACCCTCGAAACTAAACACATTATCACACACAGCTTGGTAGGATCCGAAACGTGAATACCAATCTTTTCAGTTTCATCTTAAAAAGTGGTATTATTATCAAGAATGAACTTGGATTTGCCCATAAGTAGCACACAACAAGCTATATTTTGTGAACCAGATCATAAATTACCTATTTGTTAAAGGAGGAGAAAAACTTACGATATTCAGGAACCATCATGTCTTTACTTGAGCAGGACGTAGCTCTGATCATGATTTTGCATAGGGATAGCTTTTGCACGTCACACGTATTTCATGAAGGTGACGCTAATGCCTAGACTTTTGGTGAATGAAAAGCACTGCATGAAAACGTTGTTACCTACAATAAGACTACTTTTATCATTATTAAAGCATAAGTTGGTCCCTATACTAGTAAGAACATTGCGCCAAACAATAAAAAGTAAATAAAGTCACCATAATGTTTTGATTGAAAAGGGCAAACGGAGCTAGAGAGTGAGCCTGTGAGTGGAGATTTGAGTTCAGACGAAGCAAAAGAGTTCGTGCACCAATATTTTCCCCTCATATTTTTATTTCCCCGAGGGTTTCTCTGCTGGTTCCAACCTGGACACAGGCTAGTTTAAATTGCCTAAATTTTGGACTGCTCAAAAGATCACTGGGATCGCGTGATTAATCTTCTTTCTTTTTGATCCATGAAATTGATGACGATGGTGGTGACGATGGCGATACTTCAAAAGATTTCTGCGTGGGTTCCACGGAGACAACTGCCTGTTTGGATTTTTCTAGAAGGGGGGATGAGCGTGTACAGAGATTCCTGACATCATTTTAGATTTTTGTCCAGGTCAGAAATCAAAAAGAAAAACGTTGATTAGTTTTAAGCAACATACACGAGTTGGATGTTTGCATCAATGAAACATGCATGAGTTGAAACTTGAAAGTGTGATGCTACATATTGCTAACAAATATCTTTGCTTGTATGTATTAAATCTGGTCAACATCAGATATTTCTCTTTTCCTATTTTGTGATCTACAAATTCAAACTAAAATTATGTGAGTTTGCTTTCTCGTAGGGCCAAGTCATGCTGGAGTATATATTTTCTCAATTATTAAATGAGCCATCAAAACGAATATATCTAAATATTCCGAACTATTTATTAACTATGTGGTCCGTTTCGGCCTCATGTTACAGCTTGCAAATCTCTATTAACATCTGTTCATCATTTGACATGGCCGGTCTGTTATAAATTCCTAACTCTTGATTAGACTCCACTAATAACAAACAACGAAAAGAGCTAAAAAAGACGAGCGCATCGTCCACGGATCAAATCAAGCTCTCCCTCACCATCATGTCAACTCAACCACTGAGGCAGCAGTACATAATTGGATAAGGATTGAATCTTACTTCTCTCTAATCTCATAATTAATCAGTTCATTAATGATTTTTGATCCACGACCCCTACATAAACCCTCCCCCAACCACACCCCAAACCCCCCACCCTGAATCTTCCTACCCTCGGAAAACCCTTCATAAACCCCTCCCTCCCCCTCCCCTATCCTCGCACCAAACCTTGAGCAACAATTATGGCCTTCTCGGTCCCCATTAACCTCCTCCTCATAATATTAGCCTCTCTGCTCTCTGCCGACGCCAGTAACCTCCTCCTCCTCCCGCTCACCCACACCCACTCCCGAACCCACTCACCCGCCCACCACCTCCTCAAATCCTCCTCCGCCCGCTCCTCCGCCCGCTTCCACACCCACCAACGCAGCGGGGCCCACGGACACCACCCCAGGGACAAGCAACAGCAGGTCTCGGTCCCCCTCGGCTCCGGCAGCGACTACACCCTCTCCCTCTCCGTGGGCCCCTCAGCCACCCCCATCAACCTCTTCATGGACACGGGCAGCGACCTCGTCTGGTTCCCCTGCTCGCCCTTCAAATGCATCCTCTGCGAAGGCAAATCCCCTCCCCTCCCCTCCCCTCCCCCTCCCCCTCCCGACTCCTCCCTCGTCTCCTGCGCCGACCCCGCCTGCTCCGCCGCCCACTCTGCCACCTCGTCCTCCGACCTCTGCTCCGTGGCCGACTGCCCCCTCGAAGACATCGAAACCTCCTCTTGCCGCCAGTCCCACCACTGCCCCCAGTTCTACTACGCCTACGGCGACGGCAGCTTGATCGGCAAGCTACGCCGGGGCCCGCTATCGCTAAATTCCCTCTCCGTGCCCAACTTCACCTTCGCCTGTGCTCACAACGCGTTGGCAGAGCCCGTCGGCGTCGCAGGATTCGGCCGTGGGATTCTCTCCCTCCCTTCTCAGCTCTCTCCTTCTCTCGGCTCTCGCTTCTCCTACTGCCTGCTGTCTCATTCCTTCAACAAGGACAAACTCATAAAGCCCAGCCCGCTAATCCTCGGCCGGTCAAACCCCGCCCAAGAGCAGGCCCAGTTCACCTACACTCCCATGCTCCTCAACCCCAAATACCCCTACTTCTACTCCGTCTCCCTCGCAGCCGTCTCCGTGGGCCCCACCAGAATCCCCACCGATTCGAGCTTGACGAAAGTCGACGGGGACGGCAACGGCGGCTTGGTGGTCGATTCCGGCACCACGTTTACGATGCTGCCGTCGGGGCTCTACGCGAAGCTCACCGACGAATTCGCCGCCAAAATGGGCCGGGCCGGGTACAAGAGATCCGTTAATGCGGAGAGCGAGACCGGGCTTGGGCCGTGCTATTATTACGATGGCCGGAACGATTCGAGGGCGGTGCCGGGCTTGGGCCTGCACTTCGAAGGAAATGCTACGGTCTGGTTGCCGAGGAGGAATTATTTCATGGGGTTTGAGAGCAAAGGAGGGGAGAGAGTGGGGTGCTTGATGGTGATGAACGGTGGAGATTTGACGGAGGAGGGTGCGGGGGGGCCGGCGGGTACGTTGGGTAACTTTCAGCAGCAGGGGTTCGAGGTCGTGTATGATTTGGAGGAGGGGAGGGTGGGCTTCGCTCGGCGGCGGTGTGCCGCGCTTTGGGATGAGATGTCACGTGGGTGAGAGGGTTGCACGTGTGAAGGGAGATATTGTGCACGGGGGTGCGTGTATAGGTTTGGTTTGTGTTTGTTTATTGGTGTACATGTTTGTTTAGATGTATGTATGTACTACTGTTAAAAGTGTATATACATAGGTTTTATGTATAAATCATAAATGAATGCATCTGTGATTCTATAAATTAACACGAGAACTTTCCGGGCATGTTTGGCAATTCTTAAAAATGGGGATAGGTCTGGTCCTAGCTCTATTTTGAGAACAATTGTACTTTGGTAAAACATAATCAGCATTGGCCCATATCTTTTAAGGTCAAAATTAGCTCTAAAACTAGTTTTGTTTTACCCCACCTCTTTCTTATATCAAAATTTAATCAGTTTGGCACAAAACTAGGGCATGATCAGTTCTGAACCAGTTTTAGGGTGTTTGTCGAACACACTAGTTTTGCACTAGATAATACAGTAGTTGTCAATTATTAACGAAGCAAAACCCCAACCAAACTTTTATAAATATAAAAACTTCCATATAGAAAGTGTACCAAATTTACTTTCTAGATTCATTACCATAAGGAAGAGCAAGTAGTAACTAAAATTTAATCAGCAAGCAAGAAACTAAATAAAAACCGACTCCCGATACCAAACTGATGAGCTAGAATAGTTTTTGAACCAGCAGTGTTCAGTGGTACAACAAGGCTCTGCTTCTTACATTGGGACTTGAATGGGATTGCACGATGCAATACTGCCGTTAAACCATATCGGGTTACCGTACTACCCCAAATTCAATGGATAAGAATTCCCTTGAAAGAAGTAGGACACAAATTTAATAATTAATCAAAATTTGAAAGAAGTTCTTGAATGGGATTGCACGATGCAATACTGCCGTTAAACCATAGTGGGAAGAAGTAGGACACAAATTTAATAATTAATCAAAATTTGAAAGAAGTTCTTTTACTATCTACCACCGTCCATGTGCATGGGGACTAGAGGTGCATTCTGTTCATATACAGATCAGATATGACACTTATCATATTTATATTAAATATCCGCTTTCTAAAAACGAATACGAAGACAAATAATAAATATTCTTCGGTAAGAAGAATCATAACCGTATCCACGCTAAATGAAAATAGATACGATTTGGATATCAGAGAAGCGGTTACGATCTCGGATACAAATCGCATATTTGGGGAACAAATATGACTCGGCTATGAATCACATATGACAAAGAATATCATATAAATTTGATAGTAAAAGTTACCAGTTGAAAAAAAAAATTGTTTTAGACAATAAAAACCTCACAAAATTTCAACCAGACTAACCTAAGCAAACCTCACAAAACCAAGACACACATGCAGCTGATTACAAAAAAAAATATAGAAGACAAGAATTGAAACCAAAGTGCTACAAATTTTTCTTCTACACGTCACATGTAATTATATCCATTGATACCAAAAATAATCAAATTACAGTATAACATAAATTTGACTATAAATAGATCTAAAATGTACAATTGATTACCTCAATAAAAGCATGATCCAATAAACTAATAACACATAACCACAACCCAAAGCGCAAGCAATTATTATCAAGATAATAAAAAATTTAGTAATGTTCATATCTATACTCGTATTCATATCTGAATCTATATTCGAATCCGTATCTAAACTCGTATCCCAGTATATATCCGAATTCTATTGTTATGACTCATGATATTATTGATGCATCAAATATATATATCAAATCTTGGCTTATTATTCTTGACGTTTGTGCAATAATGCAAGATTTGACATCTCTTTTATGCAACATTAATACCATGCATCAGTGGCACCGCTGGATTGGCAACCAATGCTCGAAAATTAACAATTCAGCCTGGCCATGGACCAGTCAGCCCGAGCATCGACCACTCGTGCGGCTCTTAAAGTCGGCATGCCAAGCTGTGGTGATAAGGATCGGGTCCTTACCAGTGGGCCTCAACCCGCTCCCGTGGGCCCAATATTCTACAATAATGGGCCCAACATCAAAAAAGAGAAAGGATAGAGACAAACAAGAGGAGCCTGAATCCCCTCTTTCTGCTCCTGTAGACTAGTAGAGGCGGTCGTCGTTCCATTATTTCTTTCGTCAGGTTCACGAACATGACATTAATTAAAATCGAGAAAACAGCTGTAAATATCATGTAGGACGAAGAGAGGACTCGGGGGACCTTTTGGATATAAGAAGACGCGGGGAATTTGGCGACATCAAGTTTATTTTAAAATAATTTACAAAGTTTTAAAATCTTTACTCATAATTTTGGTGAAGCGTTTTGCATTCTGAAGCACCGACTAAAGCCAGAATAAAGAAGAGGACGCAGTTCTCAAGAAAGTGGGTGCTGCGTTAGGTGAAGGAGTGTTCAAAATGAGACAGCTAAGCTTAAGGCTCTGCATGCTTTGTTTTGACATGAAAAGGGAGCGAACGAATAGGGGCGATAATAACATGGTCCACGCTTTTCTTGTAAGCTAGCTATAACAGTACTCCACAGTCTCCACTTATGCTAAAAGGTCCCTTAACTCCCTTCATATATTAAGTGACATGGGTCCAATGTGTCAGTTTTTCATTATGCTTCTCCATACGCAACCGCATTCAGCTCTTTGTTCTTCAAAATCCTGATTTCCTATACATGTTGAAAATGTGTTGGGGCAAGTCTTCAAACTTAAGATTGTCTATGCATCTTCAAAACGTTTGGGCAACTATCGTTATCTGATACATGACCAATATGGACATATGATTCGGAAAATATATGCTTCCTAGTATGCCACAAGGAAGTAAGTGCAAACGATACTCCGATAACTAACTAGATAAAAATCACATTGATACATAATAATAGAAAGTACATAATACACATGGCAAAGTGATAATGAACATAAAATAAGTTAATTTGTGCAGCAAATTTAATCAATTTAACTACCAGAGAAAAGTTCATTAAGCGAATAAAACTCAACAGCCTAAGTTAAGCTGTTAGGACATATGCAACTAATTTCAATGTGATTTTGGCTACAATAAGTATCCTGAAAAGTTTTATGGCAGCAAGGCTCTGATTAAGCGTGCAGTAAGTCACGAACCCAACCAGGGAAAGTTAACATAAGGATAAGAATACATTCTATTTTTATTGATTTTTCTTGTGATTACATGCAAGCTTTTCTCTTTCCACAGGCAGTGATCATGAGTTATTTCCCTTGATTAATGCTACCCTATGTTACCTGGGTACTTCTAATCTGAAGCCATACCAATACACATGTATCTGTACCCGTACCCAAGCTCCTTGGACACTCCTTGCATATATGCATACATTTATTCGGGCATGTACTCAATTATACAATACATGTTTTAATTTAAAACACGTGTCATACATTTTCTGGACATATATCCCACACTTCATATATCTACTTCTTGAAACTCGTTGGACATAGGTCAGGTTCTGAACTATGATTTTGAAGATCGTTTGGATGTATAGTTCAAAAACTAGTGATTTTTCACCTTGTAATCCACATAATAAGAGAAAAATAAATTTTAATTCTCATCCCTGTTTTGTGCCAATATATAATATATGTGTATATAAATATTTATACAGTCATGTCCCCGTACCCTACCTTTTACAAAGTTTCCATGTCCTATACCCGGACCCATGCAATACAGATGCTACTTGATTTCTACAATGCTTCTATATTAGCCCGAGAGGCCAAGCTTGGGAGATGAAATGCTGAGGCAGGCAGGGAAAGGTCCCAGGTTCAGGTAGTGTTGTTAGCAGCAGACCAAAAATTTAAAAGACTACTCCTGTAGTCTACAAGTCATTTCTTTAGAATTATGATTAATTACCAAGAAACTGAGATATATTATCATGGGCTAAAATTACATCTCTGCCATACACGATCTTAATTACCGAATTCAAGGCCATAACTCATCCAGATTCGAATTAACAAGCATGGTGTATGGGCACACAATGCGCACACATGCCATCGCGCATGGTACGATGTGAGTGAAACATAACATAGTGAAAAAACCAAAAACTACTGGACCACCATGGAAAATCATGTACTTATACTACGTGAGAACTCGGTGGCTAAGCCCACACATGCAGACACAGATATATTTGCTCGGGGACAAAATTACATTCATGTTCTACGATGTACCGGAGCAATCCTGCTATGCTAGATAAAAAGTACAACAGATTAAATTATGAAACAAGAACTAACACGAATGCTTAGAAATCTACAACTTCAACCTCAAGCAACTTGTATAAATTTTACCTGCTCCGAGCTAGCCATGGAACCATGACATGCTAGAACCAAAACTTTGGAAGGATCTCCAAGAAGAGGATTTGCTTGGAGTTGATCTTTAAGTGAATTTATGTCATCCCATCCAGTCATAAACACTAAAATTGCACCAGGCCTCTCTTTTCGGCATATATGGCACAAAACAGCTTCTATCAAGTTAAAACCAATCGAATCAGGATTCCAGCATGACAGTGAATCACGAGTTCTAGAACCATACTCTCTAAAATCAGCAGTCTCTAGTGCATCCTGTATGAAAACAATGGGAAAGAGTTCATTTAATCAACAATAATATCACAGAAGAAATTACTCAGAAGGCAAGGGGGCAAAAAAATTATATACTTCGACGGCAGAAGCAATTTGGCTTTTCCTTTTCCTAAGTGCTTGCTTTTGCATTTTCCAACTTTTTTCTTGTCCATAGTCATCAATTTGATTGTATGGGGTCAGCCTATGCCCAGTTATTTCAAGAACATTCTCCAGAAAATGTGATCTTACTGGATAAGTAAATCCCTGTAAAGAACCATGAAAACTAACAAATGATGATTATGTAAAACGATTAACAACAAGATAACTAACTAAACACTGCATCTACGTGAATAACCATGCAAAAGTTTATTACCATACACAAAAATAACTGCTTGGAAACAATGTCTATAGTCATTATATATTTCCAACAAGACAACACCTAGGAAAAAATCAACACCTTTTTATATAGTCACTATGAGACAAATTCCGCTCGCCAAAGAAACTAAGCCTTAAAAAGTTAATGAAAAATAACCATCCAATTCATGAGTTAACATTTGCATTGCATTTGAAACTGTAGAGTAAGATCCATATCAGACTTAATAGTTATCATTAAGCAAGTTCCTCAGATAAAAATTGTATATATTATGTGACTAAATCAATGAGTTCAAGGATTTTTTTTTCCTTATCGCATAAGTGACTTGCTACCAAGGTTATAACATAAGAATTGGCAGAACCTTGAAATTAAGATTAAAAATTTGAAGAAGATGAGAAGGTATACATACATAGACATGTTGATGGTTCAAAATATAAAAAGACAAGTTACCAGCACATATCTCAGTCTGACTTAAGCAAAAGCAAGAAATAATTTTGGTTTTCAACCAAAAAAAAAGATATGCAAAAAAAGAATGGTAAGCAAAATAAAGAAAATGACTGGCAAGAAATAAACCTTCCAAGAATCATTAGCATTGTAAGACCCAAGTGTCAAGCACAATGAGAAGGTTTCCCATGGGATGTGTATAAATTACAAGGTGTCCATTTTTTTCACACTTAATGCCAGCTAAGAGTAACTGGCAGAGTAATGCACAAATGTAACTTGGAGCTTATAAGAGTGGTGACATGCCATAGGTGTAAACAAATAAGATAGCTACTTACTCACACTGCATCACCTTCGATGATGTATTAATAATCTTGAGAATCAACTTTTGAAACAACATTTTCCTGATTTGTATACTTGACAAAGTGTTATTTAGTTTGTAGCTTTGAATAGCAGGAAAAAAAAAAAGCAGTCAAATGTTCAACATGGAAGCACAACCCGATCACTATTGCGGTGGAAAAAGAGGAAGAAGAAAAAAGATGTGTGTCAAGGACATGATTTGGAAAATTTTGAGTTTCAAGTAGTCCAGATTCAGAGATAAATCATCCTTGTTCAGTACTTCCATCAAACTGCAGTAATTTCAGGGGGTATTTTTAAGGGTTTTAGCTATGATTGGGAACTGGGAAAGCACAAGCGCATAGCTACTCAAAACTTGTAACATGCCTAGTACAGTATGAAACCAGAAGCCCGGCATAGTCCATTTCTCTATTGACAAGTGCAGATTAAGAAATATCATCTAGTCCTTTCAAATAAGTGGGGATTGGGTCAGGTGATAACCCTATATAAAGTTTGGAATTCAAATGCACCTTCAATACTAATCAATATATTTACATAGTTTATTATCTAAATTCCGCACAACGTACACAACTAATATGAACTTAAAATTGTCACCTTTCAGGAAATCAATAATTTTGGTTTAAACATTGTTTATTAGACAACTTATGCAAGTTATGAACAAACACCTGTGCGCAAACACTGTGAGACTGCAAGTGATGTGATCGTATTCTTGCATGTTTGCATTCACTATATTATTTATTAAATTAGAATGGTTAAATGGAACATCAAACATATGTACTACAAGGTTTTGAAAAATAAAATCTATTACACACAAAAATAATCCTCTTTATTTATTTTGAAAGAAGGCGATTGTGAAATGAGTTGAATTGCGGTCCACATTATTCTAGCTATGGATATGTTCTTATTATATATTTTTGCTCTCCAATAATATCATATCACATCAGTAGTACCTAACATGTGACACAAATTACAAAGTAATTTATAAAAATATGACTCCAGTCTCCATCTCTATTATTAACATTTCATAAGCATTCCGGATTAAACTGAAGAAGAAATCCCACTATAGGTTTTCAATTAAAAATATATATGTGTATGGGTGCATCGATTCTTTTCCCTTTCCTACACTTTTGCTTATATTCTGCAGGGGGTGATGTTCCTCTCACTATATTGTATCTTCATAATTTTAGAGATAGAGCAAGATAGAGCAAGAGATGCGTCTTCAACACAGAAGGGTTCTTCATATATTATTATATACAAAATTACAAATAGATGTGTAAACTGAAGGGACAAGAGTGTTGAAAGAGCAAGATTCAGTGTCCGTGTTTTTCTGTATCAATTGAAGAGCTTAAGGGAAAAAGAACCTTATTACCCAAACATTTAACTTACCAGAGATGAAGACTCAAAAGAGTACCTCAAGTTAAAGATATACACAATTTATAGACATAACAACAGTTGGTTCAATAAACAATTTTGCAGTCTGATTCACAGATTCAGGATTTAGGCTAAACTTTCATGGACATTTTAATTGTTCCTTAAATTGTCCTCGTGTTCACTCAACCAATAATGATTTTCAGGTAAATAGAGTCACAAAGTATGATAATTTAGGAAATGTACACCAGAGAATGTGAAAATTAGATAGGAAGCTCTAGAAATTTTGATAGTCACTTTCACCAACAATATTGCAGCAAAATTCAGCCTATATACAAAAAGGAACTCTCATCCAACAGTTCACAAATTTGATATGTCAACGCAAGGTTTGAGTTTATATGTTCTAGTGATCAGTGCAAATGACAGGGAGAGGGAGGAGGGGAGACCAGCACTTCAAACTTCAGATTCTCGAGCTGTCCAGTAATACTTCTGAGTCATAGTTTATATACATTACTATTTATTGAACTTTTTATGCCAGAAAGATATAACATCCAGATTGCATTGCATAAAGGTATAGTTATTAAAATTTAAACCAGCCCATTATGTATAAAACACTGCACTACACTAAATTGGCAATGTAAATTCCACAGTCCACATTTAAGAATATATCCAAAATGTTATGTTGTACCACTTACAATTTTCTCCTATAGTGAATGGTATCATGACTTTGCAAAAAACATAAAACATATTCAACTTTGACAATATGAAATAGCAGTTGTCAAGGCATACATAGTACTACCAGTGCAGAAAAAACCCAACCATAATCCTAATTAACAGTGTAGCACTCATCGAATATTAACTCTAAAAGACTTAAAAGTATTATTGAAATTTCAATTCTTATCTTTAACTTTAAGTAGCACACATAGTATTAAGTTGCGTGGACATGGATATGGGGGCTGCTGCGGATACGGAACACACACAGCTGAAATCATAGATCTAGCTAGATACACAAAAAACCCTTGAAATCGTAGTTCTAAATTGAGTATGACTAGAAAAGAATGCAGCCGTTGTCTAACAAGTTTCAGAAAAATGGATGTGTAGGATATACGTCCAATAAGGGTATAATGAGTGTTTTAAATTAAGACATGTATTGTATAAGTACTCATTTGAATAAATCTATGCATATCTTTAAGGGGGGTCCATGAAGGGTCGGGTGTGCATATGGGTACAGGATGTGTAGGGTACGGGTACGGCTTCATGGTAGAAGAACCCATGCAGCATAGCACATATAGTAAACATCCAAGTTCAGCATTTCAAAGCTTTAGTTACATTACAGACCAAAACTAAAATTTATAGTAGCAAGCTAGTCAAAATATTGTCAAATATGAACCCTCCTAATAGCAAAAAAAATCGACACTTCAGAAAGGGAAGCAAAAATTCCAAGCTAAATCTGAGTGATAGATTCTGGTATATAACACTCACTGTTTATTATTGTGAAGAGCATTATGCAAACTGGTTGTTTTAAATGATGTTGAAAATGGAACTCAAATTCAAATTAACTTACAGGAATGTGCATCATAGGTGCCCCGTGAAAGTAGGACGAAAAAAGCTCAGCATTGAGAGTTGCACTCATCAAAATCAACCTCAATTCAGGACGACGGGGAAGAAGCTCCTTGAGGACAATAAGAAGAAAGTCTGGCAACAAATAGCTTCATAAGTTCCATAATCCACATATACCATGGAAAATTCATTCAATTGAGCTTCTACCTTCATTCATGCCGCGTTCATGAATCTCATCTACAATAACATGTGTTACACCTTTCAAGTTTCTATCGATCAGCAGTCTCCTCAATAAAATTCCTGTGGTGCAGAAAAGTAGGCGAGTATCCCTCCCTTTAATACCCTCCAAACGAACTTTATACCCAACCTTTAGCAATAAGCAAACAAGATGATAAAAAAGTTTTAGCTCATAATTTTGCTTGGATAAGAAGGAATACAAGCATTCAATGAACTAACAGTGAAACAGAAAACTTACAGATTCACCCAATTTCTCCCCTCGCTCAGCTGCTACTCTTTCAGAGACAGCCATTGCAGATATTCTTCTAGGTTGAGTACAGATGATACTGCAAGTTGCTCCACGAGCAGCATCTATCTCAGATTCTAAAATGTACTGAGGAAGTTGGGTTGTCTTCCCGCAACCTGTTTCTCCTGAAATGACAACTACCTGAGAAATAATCAAAGATCCAGAACAGCAGAAACATTAGGCCAGAAAAAGACCAACTGGAGCCATAGATCACAATGCAATAAGTTTCTTTCACGAACTACTGCATAATGAGTTGATTCAAAACAGATTATGTGGAATCTGTAACAAGCAAACCATATAGTAGGTAAACTTAGGGATCCAATATTAAAATACACGAACATGAATCAGCTTTCCTATAATTAGGTAGCATAGATAATCGACATGTTTTTCAAACAAAAGTAGCTACAATAACTACCTTCAGGAAATCAACAAACAACGTTTTAACAATAAAATGAATGAATTAATTTTAAAATTTCCAAACCTGATTCCGGGATATGGCTTCTAATAGTGCTTGTTTTTCTTTGTAAGCAGGAAGACTTCTGCGAAATTCTAGCATTCTTTGACCTTCAGGTGATTCCTACAAAAGATGATATTTTGATGTTTGATATAGAAGTTCTGAGAATAAATGCATGAATAGCATGTCATGAAACAGATTTAGCTTCAGAAAAGAAAAAGGGTCGGCAAAATTTACTACTGCATTTCTTGTATTTGTGTGCTACTAGAATACATAATATAGACAAGAGTACTGGAAGAATGAACATAATTATCATCTACAAAAAAAAACTAAGAAGTTAAATGTTTTTTGATTTACCATACAGCTGATCTAGTTGGCAAAATTAACATAGTGACATTAGATCTCCGAAGTTATTGATGAATCCATGGCAAAACCACACTTACCCGCTTGGTGCTATCAACAGACTTGTCACAATGTAGTGCAACCCTTTGCGACCTTAATTGGTCAGCATCAAGAATTCCTACCTCTCACAGATTTCCCCACTTTAACGCAAGAGATAACATCAGAAGACCTAAACTTTATTCATGATTAAATAGCCATGCTAAAACACTCTTGAGAGTTCAAAGTATTAATAGTATGTTGAAAATTGCAATTACACTAACGTTTAGGAACTGTTCTTCATGAAATATCTTTTGACGATGTAGTCTGGATGGCAATTCTTCACGTACAAGGGGTTAGCTGATTTCTGGACCCCTGATTGTGTGACCTTTTGAAAAGACAACATCATCCTTTTCACAAAGACCACGAAAAAGAATCATTGTTGTTATTATTTCATTTCATAATTCTCTAATTCAACCTTTACATTCAATCTGCTGCATACATATCTAATTGTCCTCCTAGTGTTCCATATCCTCTCCACTTGACCTTTTCCCTTTCACTTCTTTTCCTTTACCTTCCTGCATATAACTCTATTATTTCCTTCTTTTTTTCCACTTTCCCCTGTACGTATAAGTTATTCACTTATGCCTACACTTTCTTTCAGCTTTCTTTTCTATTGTTTTCTCTTCGAAGTTCCCAAGTACCTTATAGCTTTTTCCCTTTTCTTCATCCCCTCATTTGAAGCTCCTTAATCGCTCTCCAGGGACATTTTACCTTGAAGCGTAACTGGAACAAGTACAGTGGTGCCAGAATCTGACTTTTTTTTTCAAAGTCTACTCTGCTTTCATAATTAACCTTACTATCCTTCTTTTTTTTCCTGTGTTCAATCACCTTTAATTTTTAATCCACTTTCTGGTGCATCATAAATTATAGCACAAAAAAACAGCAGTTCACATCTAATGTGCAGCTAAGCAGTTTAAAACCTCTAGCAAGAAATAATAACATGAAGGGTAACTGAAAGCAGACAACGAGACAAAAAATCATTACCGCAATGATTGTTTGGACAATTTCACACACAAAAAGGAAGAAAAGAAACAGTTAACATGATTTCTGCTTAGCTGCTGTTTACTACAATGCAACGGAAGTTACTAGTAAGTCATTCATTAGTATCAAAGGAACCTGCATTGCACCATGCAACGCTGATACATAGACAAAACATGTCGGCCTGATACTACATAGAAGAATAAAACATTTGGGGACAAATATGCTGATGTTTGAGATGCTATTTAGATTTTATCAGCATGTGCTACCTCCCAGGCCTGTTGCTGATTGCGCAGTTGTTAACTTCTTCGCCTAAGGATTTTCTCCATAACACTACTAGTAGGAGTCTGTGGGTCCTGTTGCTCAAAGAGTCCCTCATCGTTGGCAAAGCTGTCAGTGCTACTTGACCTCGAAAAGGGGAGATGTGGGAAGTTTTCTCTGTTTGTCTGCTTTCGAGCAAGATAATCCCCAAGTAAAGCATCCACTTCCCATTGCAATCCAGCAGGAATGGAAACCTACAAGTAGTACCATCTAGGCGAATCAGTAAAGGGGACAGTTAATTGATGGAGCACCTCACTCTCACTTTATGCAATCTGACAAGCAAAACCTAAGTGTACAATAATAAACTATCACATGCATAAACAAAAATAGGATGTGTGGACCGTCTGGAAAATAATATCACTGTATGTATCAAGAACATATAATTAAACTGAAAGCTATCTTTTGAAAATAGAGAACAGAAATACAAGTAATTAGAGTATACCTCCCTCTGAGGTCTTTTATCATCAAGATATGATCTATAGTTTGGCAGTGGCACCTTACTGAAAACGATGACTTTTGCATATTGGCGACTGCCAGAGAAGTTAATCATGTGTCACTAGCAATACTCAAAAGAATACAAAAATTAGCCAAAAGGAAAGAGAATTACAAGAACTACCTGTACAAACCCATTCTCTCAGCTACTGCAGCAACTTGCTCATAGTCACGCATGTCCTTTCTTTCCCTGAACAAATTTCCCATACGTAAATAAGAGAACAATTCCCTGGGGTCTTCAGAACTCACAATCCGATATCACTTCCCTGGGGTCTTCAGAACTCACAATCAAATTTCCCAAGAATCAACATTTACCACCAAAAAAGAAAATCAATAAATTTTTTGATTTCTGAATAAATTCCATGTCCGATACCTGACGATGTTGGCGCCCAGAACCTCTCCGTAGTTCCCAAAATATCCCATCAACATTTCCTCTGTGGTGTCCTTAGTAAAACCTGTACATTAACAAATCCACTGTACATCTCCCAAATCAAAAACCTCCAGCACTTAGCCATATTATTTCAAACATAAGTTTTGGGAACATTAGAACCATCAAGGTAGTACCAAGTCCAACTAAGCGCATAAAATATTTCAAACAATTTACAGAAACACCAAAGTACAAAGTCCAACCATCAAGGTAGTACCAAGTCCAACCTACACCATAGTGACGCAACCAAAAACCAAAGTACAACTCGGGCAACAAAATATTTCAAACAACGATCTACCACCAAGAATCAAAGATCTTGGACGCTCAAACCTGCAGAAGAACAAACTGATAAGCGTCGACTGCAGAGAGAAACACATTATATAAAGAGAGAAATACCCTTAATCTTCAAATATGGATCAAGAAAGGCTTATATCATCACTATCTTCACTGGATGACCCATTACCCTCTTGCAAATTTGTATCACCACATGTAGAAGACCTGCATTATATATACATCAAGAGGGACACTAGAATGTGAAAAATAAGACAATATAAATAATAAAATAATTATTACTTACGGATTTGTGAGTACTAGACAATTTCGCTTATCATGTGATTGGCTTGCTTTATCACACCCGTGGCAACATCTATCTTTTTTATTTTTGGCTCTAGCCATTGCTTTCTCTTTTCCTCCTTTCAACCTTTTACCGCACCCTTTTGCTCGTACTTGATCGGGTTCCTTATAACTATTTTGAAAAGTACAGGAACCGTGCGCACTAGTACTATCACCAATTACATTACTACATATTGGATTACTTTTGTCGGTGAAGCTCATTACAGCCGTGCAACCACTGAGAAATTGGTCAATTTGCTCATTAATGCTACGCAATCCATCGGTAAACAACTTCTTTGTTTCTTCACATATGAGAGACTTGTCAACTAAATCCAAAGATAATTGGATAAATTGACTCCGCGTCTGCATGCCTTTATTATCATCCACTGTACCTGATTTTACAGACTTAGTCCACCTCTTTAAGATGTATTTATCGGGCAATATTTCAGCATCAATTTTCATCAGATATGAGATAATGTGCGTACGTAGGATTCCAGCGCTTTCAAACTTTTTACAACTATAAGAAACCAAATCCAAGTCCTTATCGTAAATGATTTCACGGACTTTACTTGTTGCGAGATTCTTTCTTTGAATTTGATACACACGGTGATTGCCAGTTTCCCTGACAAACTGCAACTTGTAGTTAAAGCTGTCACACACTTCAGCCTCAAACTTATAATACATCTCATTTGTGTAAATATCAACCATTTGCTCCAAAAACTCATGATTTATTCGAAGTTTAGGTTTCTCAATTACATCTTTGTGATCGGCCATCAACTCCTCATGACGTTGGCGCACTAGTCCCCTACCAAACTGTATCATAAAATCCACCAATGAATTATTCTTCGAAATAAATTTCTTGAAAAATGCATGTCCACTTTCTGCTCGTTGACTACTTGACATGTCAGCTGAGAAAACGTGATTAACAT
>JBAKGM010000002.1:300606-319232 GCA_037177215.1 Asparagus racemosus
TGTGGTGTGTGTGTGTATATAGATATATATACACACACCATAAGTAATATATACTTATGGTGTGTGTGTGTGTGTGTGTATATATATATATATAATACTTGTCTATATAATATATAATTATATACTTATATGTAAGTATATACTTATAGATACTTATAATTTACATCTTTTTGGCAAAAGGTCTAAGTGATTTTTTACAAAACTTTACAATTATTTGAGGAAAAAAAGAAAAAGAAAAGGAAAAAGCGGGCCGGCTCGGAACTGCCCGGACCCAGATCCGGGCCCGGTACACCTAGGTCTAGGTCCGGGCATGGCCTTGTGCCCAGCGCACACCCAGATTTCCGAGTTAGGCCGGCCCGGATGGACACCCCTAGACCCTGTAATCCCACCCCTAACCTTACAAACTTGATTAAGTTCCATGTTCAACCAGATCAAAATCCAAATTAACGGTAAACAAGATGCTAGGAGAGACAATCTTCTGCAATGAACAATTTAACATGGAATACAGTGCATCTATATGTGAGCAGGACCAGATGAAACAAGGGGTAAACGATAATTTAGGTCCAAGTTTTGAAAAAGGATCATCGACAGTGTGCACACGTTTTTGAAAAACTTCAACCATGAGATAACTAGTAAATGAGTACAGATGACATGGATAAGATCCAAGCTTGATACAACCACTGCTCATTATAGTTAGAAACTAGCCCTGAATGCATACGTAACTACAAACAAAGCTAAAGGCTAAATGGGAAATTCCATTCCCACCTAAATTTGTTCAGGCCATAAAAATGCCCCTATAGCATAAGCCCTCTTCTCCTCAAGAGAGCCAACACATGCCAATCCATACTCTTTGAGCAATATATCCACTTTCCTCTCCTCCATCCTTTGATAATCTTCCTTCTTGTATCGAGGGTAATGCAGTGGCATCTGAAACCCAGCGCACTGCGTACCACCTCCATTCACCCTACCACCCGAACAATAAATCTCATTGTGGTTACTATGATTTGTACCTTCAGCCTCTCTAAGATTCACAATCCTCAAATCCTTCGATAACTTTGATGAAAAGCCTTTTTCAGCTTCACTGCTTTTTCGGCAATCGACCATCTTGTTGCCAATCACCTGAAGGAACCACTGAAGTGCCATTCTTATGCTTCTCAAACTTCAAGCTGGAAGTAAAGTAGAAGTTTTACTCTTGTAATGCACAACAGCAAAGGTACCCAAATATATATGCCAGATGCACAAAGGCATGACTAGATGAGAAGTTATGCATGACTCAACAAGAAGTAATGCATGACTCACGCATGCAACAGACTTTCACATTTCTATTAGAGTGAAATAACTCCACTAGAGTGGTTTTTCTCTTCTTGATACTTTTGGTGATAAAAGCAATTCTCATTGGGGGAACTCCTACTGCCATTGGAATGTCCTGAGTCTCAATTTGCGCAAGAGACAAGGATTTCTGTGTAGGATTTGATGTTGATGTTTATGAAAATACTTGGTGTCATCATCTCCAGTGTAAGCTAATGCCTTTCATACCCTTGAGTTACTTTCTAGTTTGAACCTACTTGGTATCATCATCTCCAGTTTGGCATATATTATATTCTTATAGCGTTACTTTCCATGTGCTTTTGACAAGAGTAATGGAGATTGCCAATTGCAGCTGTGTTTTGAGAACATTCCACAATTCTGATTTGGTGCTACTGTTTTTGAGAAAAGTGGGCTCTAAAGTTTTTTAGTTGGAAACCAAATGGGTCACTAGTGATTGGTGGATTCAGCTGGTTATGACTTTAATGTGGATTCCTACTTCCAGATAGTTCTCTGTGCCCATTCTCAAAACTTGATTTCCAAAACTACGACATGTAAAACCCAGAAAATTTTCCATCAGCAGCTATGATTCTGTATCCAACAATAGTGAATCACATGTCTATTGCGTCGCACATGTTTTGGTATCCTTATTGGTGGTACATGTGTGTACATACAGTATTTCCAACTATATAAATCTATAGTTATTTGACAAAGCATATATTATAAAGAACAAAAAACATATATCTAAAATGCACCTAAAAGTTAAAAATAGATACGTGTAACTCCTTATTAGTATTTGATTTCTAACTTGTTGAATACAACTCTGATATCATACATTTAGAGAGCATTTCAATTATCTGGATATTCCTAGAGGTGATTTGATAGATCTCTACCAAAAATCCAACATTTGAACATCAAGTAACTATTCAAAACGGTTAAAATATCAAATAACTATGATATAATAAGTATTTTATATATTTGTGCTATATAGATCATAGCGCTAATTCAACCACTTAAAATTCATGGGTCATCAATTATCTTCTTAGATGATAAGCTGGTGCAGTTTCTTCATCTTTTTTAATAAAACAAAAAACTTCATTCATCCAAAGGTTCTGTGTGAAAGTAAGTTCAACTATTTAAGACAGAGCACAAAAGTTATAAGGTACCTTATACCTCCCTAGCATTAGTTAGTAACTAGTTATAAGATAATACATTTTATATTGAACAAGCTCCTTATATTCTTTTGCTTTTGGCGTAACAAATCAACACTTCCTCTCGTTAGGTAATACCTGTAACCATGTTAGGGCAGTTCTTATACCGTATTAGCATTATGCCTCGAAGATATATATTTTCTTATACCCAATAAATCAGTATGGTTGTTTCCACAAGCAACATAGTTAATTATACAATGTCCACCATGACAGTTATTGTCTTTAACCCATTCAACTTTCAATAAGAGTTCATTGAGCCCATCAAACAATGTCGATCATCTTTTAGTTAAGTGTCCATACCATGCACCTTACTTCTCTTCCCTTTGGGAAAAATCCAAAGCAAATCCTTCTATGCAACATAATGGACCTGACCTAAACTGCCTTCCCCTACTGGAGACACAGCCTTCTATCCACCCTTTTTTGAGGTACATTACTGATTCTTGACGATACACAACTTTCAAAATACAACTTTCTCTTGAACTGTTTAGTTGCCGAACACCCTCGCAACTTCATAAAGTGTCATCCACTTTTACCTTGCAAGTTGCAACCCCAAAACCAGAATACAGTTCCAAAAGAACTGATAGAATACCAAATAAGAATTCTCAAATAAATCAATTTTCACAATCATAAGTTTCTACTTAAACAATCATCTTAATATTTATGGAAACGATAATCCATATAAATATAAAACACCTTAATATAGTACCAAAACTTCCATGTTACTTGAGTGAGATCTTAAAATGACATTATTTTGAAAAAAGAAAAGGCAATAGAAAAACAGTATCTTCTAAACAACCATTTCCACTCATGAAGATTAAAGTTTTAATCGGCTTCGGAGATGGATAAGCATCCAATTTTCTAGCTCCTTCATGCCCTTATGGAAGATTATGGGTAGAGGACTTCTATGGACTTGGTGAGTACAGAATTCTACAAACTACTGGCTATGGATGTCCACACAAAATTATTGTAATTTCATACTGACATTAATTTGTAATTTCAACATAGCTAAAAGTAATTTCAGGCACAAAATCATTTTTACATCGCTTGAGTAAAAAAGGGTGTTCCAATAGAAAGAATATGAAATTTCTCTAATTTCCTCAATTTCTTAAAAATAAGCCTTGATTTGAATGAAACTTCCATTGAAAAAGGGTTTTTTTTTAAAGATGATCAGTTCCAGTTGCCAACTTTGGTCCAAAGCACAACCGGATAATAGAACCTACCATGCAGCACAAACTGATATATCCAATTTAGGGCATTAGCCATAATGAAGAACCAGCGCTTTCATAATTATCCTGATAAAATGTGTAGGGAAAAAAGGGAACTGATGTCAATTTGGTACAAACGATTCATTAGCATTCACATCCTTTGGGATCAATTCACAAATATTTGCCTACTTCAGGAAGAATTCATACCAATGATATATCAGTTAATTTGTGCTTCTAAAGCACGTGTTGATCTACAATTTTGGAAGTGTGTTAAAACCAAAAGAAACAATTTTCATTCCTATGCATCATCTAGCAAAAACTGGACATTTAAGAGTAGCAGTTCCACATATCTATGGTTTCTTCTGGAGCATTGACATTGAGAAACGAAACCTTCGATCATTATCTAATAACCTTGAAACCCTTGCACACCAATTTATTCTTTGACTTCTAACATCTTGAATGTAAATTTAACCAACTTGAATCTTTCGGTCTTGCAATTTGTAGATATTCATGCGTAGGAAAGAAACTCAGTTGATTTTTGTGCACTGTCAAATAACGTACATGAACTTGAACTAGAGTTGTATTTTGAATAGCTCACTGTTGAGTTTGAATAGGAAACATTTTCTTTTAAACCCTTCCAAGTTCAAAGGATCCAGTCTCTATGAGTAGATTTGAGGACTTAAATCACATTGCTCAAGTATCTAATTGCATCAAGGGTTTGTCACACTTTTTTTATAAAAAGGAATTATATTTTATTCTTCTACTGAGATTTTAGAGATGAAATAAGTAAATAGCACAGTTTACGTCTCAATTGCATGACAGACTAGTTGTAGTTTGTGCTTCCGCCTCCCCCAATAGGTCATTGATCATATGGCTTGAGTAAGTTTACTTTATTCTACAACGGTCAGGTTCAGTGTCAAGAGCTAGTGAAGGACTTGTAATAACAGATGTTAGATGTTCCCATGTACCACTCTTTGCTATCCTTTTACAGGAGATCATAAATAATCACCATTCACCAAGCCCATTGGATCCATATTATCAATTACAACTATTATCAACACTGAAAACCTCTTGACGACTACAACTAGCTGAGTTGCCTTGCACGTTTTGGCAAGGTGTGTTGGGTTATATAACACCTTTCAAAAACTGACCTCAGAATCAGAAGAAGGAAAATTCATCAGATTTTTCAGCCATAGACTTTGTTTGGAGCAAGATGTCTACATGTGTATGTTTCATTCTTATTTGTCGTTCTTCATCACGACTACCTTCAGTGACTACGCATATTACTATGACACAAGTGTTAACAAAAGCTTATCCTAATAACACAAGATTAATAAAGAATAATTTATAATGCTCATTGCAAATAGAACAATTAGGGTTGTGGTCAAAATTGAGGTTATTTTCCTTCCAACTAGAAAAATGTTAATTTAATCTCAAAAATCTACCCACATTCATCATGTTACTACATTCTTCATATTTTCTGATACCTGACTTTAATTATCTTAAATGCATCAAATAAACGGACAATTTCTTGCAAGAAAATTAACCCCAAATTTTTTTTTTTTTAAACATTAAAAAAACGAACGTAAAAGGGAAATTACCTGAAGGAAGCTATGACGCAATCGTCATGAACTACATTTAAGAAAAAAATCCCAAATTAATCGAGAGTATAACAGCAAATTAACGAAATCTTTATAGAAATGGGAAATTAAACTTACCATCTGAGCGTAATGGAAGTAGACGGCGCAAGGTGATGAAGATGCCCTAAGTTATGACCATAACGTTTTTTTTTTTTTTAAGGATATTTGCTGTAAATACACAAATTTTATACATTTTCTCGCGTGGGCACTTGGCGGGTGATAAGTGAGAACGGGTCAGGACCCGTGTTTCTGCGGGTTTTAGGGGCGGAAAGAACTAGACTAAGGTTAGGGTGTAGACCCGTTAAGGGGATAACAATTGTGAATTAAAGATAATTTTGCAAGGTTAAAATGGAGTTTTATACAGGTTCAATAAAACCTTTTGGTTTTGAATGATTTCTTACATGTCTCCTCTGATTATTCAGAATCAAACTTGCAATGATTAAATAAACAAAAGTACAGATTTCTAAGCATTTAATAAATAAAAGCCTTTCGTCAAGAGTTTGATTTAAACCACAAATGTAATTTAAATCTTTGCGGTTATCAAATTACGAATTTTATTTAGAATCTGGGTAAGTATATAATCATTTTTTTTATCAATTGTACGCATATCGAGATCCTCTCCAATTATGTGGTAATTGAAGAGTGTCCAATTATCTCAATTCTTACCATTTATTCCAATTTTAAGGGCTAATATGAAACTACGTATGCTACAAATATTATATTAAAAACCACTATTTTCTTTAAAATCACTATTATGAAAATTGTTATTGTGCTAGTTGAAATCTTACATGACTTCATCTAAATTGTTGGATTTGGAATAGAAGGTAAGGATTAATAGATATTCTCCAATTACCATCTAATTGAAGAGGATCCGAATTTATTGTGCACGGATCATTTTATCTGAAGTGGATATTAATTTAACGTCTGTTTGCTATGGTTTTACGAAAAGTCAATAATCTGCATCCTTATCGAAAATAATTTATCAGAAAATTATGTGTATGTTGATTTTTATCTTATCTCTTTCATCCACCGCATTTTGAGACATCCCTCCTCTAGCTCCTATATACTATATTAATTGGCTCTTTTTGCTATTGATGTATTACATCACAAGTCATAGAAATCATATGCATGTATTTCCAAACTCGTGATTCCTTCAGCACGGTTTAGAAAATACGATAATAGGAGAAGATTTGTGAAGTGATAGAGATTGAACGTACAAATTTACATGATGATGTAAACAAGTTATTAATTAAGCAAAAAAGAACCCCAGCTTAAAGTTAATCTGGAAGCGCAAAGTAAATTAAGTGTTAAATTAATTGGGACTTTCCTGCACTTAAAAAAAATATGTATTACTCTAACTTTTTAAAAAAATGTAAATTGGAAGGAAATCTTGCACTTATAAAAATACCAATTACCGGGCGTGTTAAATCCAACCCATCTAACCCGATTCAAACCCGATCCGTACTCGTAACCGTACCCGTTATCAAGCATGACTCTGGTCACCGCCTGTTCTTCCGTCTGCTAAAACCCTCGACGAAAAATTCCCCCGCTTTTGTCCTAAACCCCTCGCTCAAGAAAACCCAAATCTCAAGCCAAGCCCTAATAAAGTTTCACCTTGGATCAAACGAAACACAAAAAGGTAATAAAAAAGAAAAAAAAGGGGGGAAAGTATCCAGAACCGATGAAGGAATCGGCGGAGGCGCCGCCTGAGAGAGATTTGTATGCTCTCCTTCATTTATCGCCGGAAGCATCCGATGAGGAGATTCGAAGGGCTTATCGTCAGTGGGCCCAAATTTATCATCCTGATAAGTATCAAGATCTGCAGGTACTCGATTTTTGTTCAATTTGAGTTTATATCGATTGAATCGATGAAATGTTGGTAGAAATTTATCGGAATTAGGAGAAATTTGAAATGAATTTATTTTCATAGTCTTTTTTTTTGGCCAATGACTGGCTTTGCTTTTTTTAAAAAAATTTAAAACTCATATTTCTATGCTTCTAATGCTCTCATTCATTCTCTTGTTTCAGAAAAGAAAAAAGAAAATAGTTTCTGGAATTTTTTTGATATATTTTAAGTAAAACACTTCAGAAAATGGCTTACTTTTTTGATTAAAACCTCACTCTTCTAGTGATATAAAGAATCATGGTCTACAAGTTTGTAGCATTTTTACTCTTATTATGTTGAATATATCTTCCAATTCAAACAGTTCATTTCTGCAGGCTGTCATGTGTATGTTAGATATATTTTGAGGTATATTTCTGGTTTCAGATGAAAGATATTGCCACGGAAAACTTTCAGCGGATCAGAGATGCCTATGAGATTTTGAGCGACGAGTACAAGAGGCAGATTTATGATATTTATGGAATGGAAGGGCTGAATTCGGGCTTGGAGCTCGGCCCGAAGCTGAACAGACCAGAGGAAATTAAGGAGGAACTGGAAAGGTTACGACGACGCAAGGAGGAAGAGAAGGCATTTGCCTATTCTCGACCTGCTGGCTCGATTTTTGCTCATTTGTCGGTACCACAGTATTTAGATGGTGGTGGTATAATGAGAGCGTACGTGCTGCTTAAGTGCTTATCCTCCTGCCTTCTAACTTTGAAGTGATAATTCTTCCATTCACCTGCGTCTATAAAATTTCCATTCTAATGGACTATTTGATATATTACATATCATCTATGAACATGAACTTAACCATAAGTTGGAGTCTTGACCTTTCCTTTTAGAAACATGGATTTAACCATGAATCAGTTTAGGTCCTGTCGGATGCATCTGAAATATGAATGAATAAACCCTGTTTAAAAGGAAAAGCACTAGACAAATATAATGTAGATTCTTTGTTATAAGAACTATATAACAGATTTCCAGCTATTATCTGATTCCTAAATGTTCATGCAGATGATAAGAGCCTGCACTCTTTTATTCCTCTGGCAGTTCAGGTTCCCCTAGGAAATCTGTAATTTATGAAATGAAAGAAATATTAGGACATGGAAAGTGGGGTAAAATATAAGATTATTTCCCCCTACTTACTGAGAGATTTTCTAGAGTTATCTTTTATCTTATTGAAAGTTGAGCAATTATTTGTTACTGGATATAATCTCCTCATCCCTAAATTTGTTATTAACTTCAAAGTTTGTTGAAAAGATGGTCCATATACAATCATATCTTGGTGTATAAGCACTAACAAATGTTAATTATATCTTCTTCTTAGTACTATTTTATCTCCAACTTGTTTTACATCTATAACATTGTCCTTTGGTACAATATCTACAAGTATTTGTTGTCTGTTTCTTTCACTTTTTCATATGTATTAAGGCCGTTATTCTGTATTCTCAATCTCTCTGAACATCTCACCTCTTCATGTAGTTTCCTACTAGCAATATGTTTTCCAATCATTTACCTACTAATTCAGTAACGTTTCCCAGCGAGTGTTTCTAATTTCTTAAGTAGATAATCTCATCCTGCTCTCATGCACAAGCTTATCCCCTTCTTTCCTATATCCCCTAGACTATTTAACATGGATTACGAGTGCCAGTCTGGCATCTTCAAAACCTTTTAACTATCCTTTTCTTTATTGTCGCTGTACTTTAGAGTTCATTCTGTAGATATTTGATCAATTCTATTTCCCGCCATCCATTGCTCATCACTGTGTTCCAACTTCAAGACCCTTTGTTGGGATATACAGTGAAAGAACAAGGCCTTAAGCACAACATTGGTAGAGTTTTAGTTAAAGTATCCTATGCAAAATACTTACTTGGACGTATGTTGTCTTTATAGATGATGCCATGCTCATTACATGAACCATCATTTGTAAATTAAATCTCAAAAGTATTTGTTGAAGCACATACTAAAACATCAAAATATTTCTAAGGTTAAATTTCGCCAAACCATTATTCTTGTTGTCCGACTTCCAACCGTATAACAAATTTCTTCTCAACTATTAATTAGTAATTAATCAATTTCTGTCAGGGCAATTAATATTTAATGATCTAGCAAGTTACTGAATACATTTTCACAAACGGCAGAATGGCAATGTCAAGTGAGGTACAGTCTCATCTATCCAAGAACAACACAATTGTCATTGGTGGAAATCTGGCAGTTACTGGTAATTCTGGTACTGGTGGGGCAACAGCTTTGCTGCGGCATCAGATATCTCCTGTTTCCTCAATAGAGTTCATGGCAACTGCGGGTTTAAGAGCAGTTGTTGGCCTACAGACAACTCGGTAAAAATTTCGTTTGTTCATTATCTGTCATTTAGATCACCCATTCTGTGTTGTATTTTCTTGTTTTTTTAACAAAAGATAGTGACTGGAAATATATCTAATTTGGAATTTCTCCTGTGTTTTCCAGTCACCTTTCCCGTCATTCAACAGCAACCACAGGCTTTACAGTCTCTCTGAAAGATGGATCGGTCAATCTTTCTAATGCATGGACCCGCCAACTATCGGAAACATCTGTTGGAAATGTAAGCCCCTTGGAGCTTTATCTGTCTTTCTATGCACGTGGCTGCTTGGGCTTTAATATCTTTCTATTGTTGAGCTATAACTTTGGCTTTTAATCTTTGTTATTCAATTGAAAAGTAATCTATGCTTGAATGTTATTAATAGTTTTCCTAGACGCACCTCTTCTGTGGCCGCATGCTGAAAACTGTTTGCTATAACATTTGTTTTAGGAAAGCAGAACACTTTTAACCTGGGAGTGGATCAAACTGTGAGCTGGTTAATTGGAAGCACATTATCTGTTACCAATCTTCACCTGCTTATCTAGCATTTCACATGCTATTGCTGACATTATTGAAAAGTTACTTCACTAAATCTCTCCAGCATGTTTGATGCACATGGAAACATGATTTCTATTATTCTGAATTTTTCCTTAGGTTAAACCCACAATTTTTTCAACAAAAGCAAGAACATACATTCATCTCATTGCATTGCATGTTCCCTTGTATTTTGTTCAGATACAACTCGTTCTTGGAACAGAATCAAATATATCTGTAGGATGGCAAAAGAAAGATGAGAAGAATTCTGCTGCTGGAGAACTGAAGGTATGTCATGGATGTGCATATATTTTTAAATATTAACTCTTTCACTTTTTCAGCCCAAACCTGGGACTGAGATGTAGTCACCTCACTTCTACCTCATGTGGCAGCTATTCCTGTATATATAACATCTCCCAATATAAGTTTCTTTCCTCTCATATTCTGCAATATACATGCTTTGTAAGTGCTGTTTATGTACCGTCATATTCAATATCTTGAGCAATAATATTAACCACAGACTGCATTGCTTAACTGAAAACTGCTTTACTTTAACTGCCCCTGACCTATATACCTGTTTGTGGTATTGATTCCAAAGTGTAGATGAGCAAATTTATTATGTAGATCTGTTTATTTAGTAAATAGTGTTTCCAGATTTTTTTTTGGGGGATATGCTGCTTTCTTTCTATTTGTAACCGATATATGTGCGTGTGTGCACTTTTTATGCGTGCACCATACACGCACAAACATACACACATGCAATACACACACATACATATGTACGTAAGGTTTGGTAGTTATAAGACGACAGTTCATTTTGTTAAATAAGCTACTAATAGATAAAAGATGGTGAGATTCGTGGACCTCACTACATGCCCATCTATTGGTAGCTCATTTAGCAAAATGAGCTGACACTTCATAAACATTTTTTTCCCATGCTCGCTCATGCACACGCGTGCGCGTGAACACACACGTACGTAGTTCAGTGAAAATTATAAAATTGTTGCTGTAAATTGTGTTATTTAGCCTCTTAACAGTGTATTTAATTTATCCTTTCTAAATATATGCAGTTTGGAACAAGCTCTATTGGCGCATCAGCTCATTATACTCGTCATTTTTCTGAAAAGTCTCATGGCCGAGTAGCTGGTAGAATTGGAAGGTACTTCAATTTCACCAGGCTAAATATGATGCTTGTGATGCTTAATTTTCTAATTTTCCTCACTTAGTATATATATCACGCTTTAGCACATGTTTTTGAAAGATCTCTTTGATGACTCTAATGAGATTTTTGTTAAAGTACATTTCCCTTACACAATTAAAGGTAATCCCAAAATATATAAATGTGTTTTGGATTATTGATTTATATTGTTACTGTCATGCTGCAATATGTTGCTGATCTATTTTCAGTTAATATCTTTTATGCTTCAGTATGTAAACTTTTTTAATACAAAATTTTCAGCACTGCTATGGAACTTGAAATTGGAGGTGGGAGGCGGATATCTGAATTTAGTACTGTGCGAATGCTATACAATATAGGAATTCAGGTGATTGATTTCATGATGCAGTTTATATCAATTATGTCTTGCTTATGTGTCTGCTGCAGTTCTCTAACTTGCTGTGTGATGGTGTTTTATTCCTGAATCATACATCTTTGCAAGTCGTAACTGAGGTCTTTTCACTCATATTTGGATCATGTTTTGCCTGTAAGCAATTTTTTGTGCCCTACATTTACTCCTCTTTTTTGTAAAAACATCCCTGTCTTCTTTTGAGTATTGCTTTTCAAGGGGGGGCTACATTAAAAGTATTCTTGTCAAACTTTTCTTATTATTTTTTATAAAAAATCATCAGACTTGGCGAGAAAATTTATTTCAATTTCAATAATATTTTTTTGTTATTTTATTTAGTCTTAAAATAATATCTTCAATGTAGAAACCATAATAGTTACTTAGTAAGAAATTAAATGTTAAAAAAAAAAGAAACACAATGTGGATAATTAAGCTACCTTCAAACTAGTCTTTTCTACATACCGTTTAGAAGAGGCAAACCTCAACACCTATCGAAGATAATCATTGATCTTTTTATCTTTTCTTAAAAGCATCAATCAGAAACTATTGACTTTGTGCAATTTGCAAATATAACTAGGTGTTATGCCACTTTTATGAATATTCATGCGGGGAATATTCCGTGCTTCTTGATTGCTTTATATTTAGTAATAATGTTGATGATTTGACTTCATGTTTAGAGCATTTCAAGCATATTCGGGAGATAAGAAAATCTTCAGTTCAGATAATGATACACTATCATATTCTAATATTTATAATCTATTAAAAATGCTTGACTATAACTTCTTTTGTGTCCTTAGTTAAAAGATTGGTAACACTTTCCTTCCTTTCTCTCCCTCTGGCTCATATGCTTCCTTTCCCTCACCTATTTTTTAATTTATATCATGTGAGTGTATTGGGGATTGGGTGTGAGGGGTTACTGGGGATTGTTCTGAACCTTTCTATTTGTAATGTGATATCCTGACTTGTCTGAGCAAGCATCATTACACTATTATTGTGGAAATTCCAATGTTTACATGTGTTCGACAGCACCCCGCTTTCAATTGGGCTCATATTTACAAGTTGATTGTTCAATATTTGTACCAATACATGGCTACTATAGAGCTTTCTATGTTTATATATTTTACAATTAACATATATCATCTTTATTGCGTCATACTTTTAAACAGATGAATTTTATCTAGTCAGACATTGTTCATATTATTTGCATAATGTCTTTGATTTTCTTTGTTTAATGGCCATTTTGGCTGCATTTCATCATCACAAATCTTTTTAGAATTAACTATAGACGAAGTTCTGTTGTCATATTCATACTCATTAGAAATTTGTAGGTGAGGATCTGATGCCAAATTCTTGCGGTTCTTCCATAACCATTTAATGGCATTCTTTTGGAGTGCCAGTTACTCCGTCTGATAAACATTCATAGTTTATCTTATGTTCATTTTTTAAGTGATTAAGAAAGCATTATCTGGCTCTAGTCAAGGATCTTAAACGGTGACAAAGCAAGCATCACCTTACACTTTTACCAACAAAACATAAAAAATATGCTTGCTCGAAGTTTTTGAATTGTGTATATAGCTTCTGGCCTGTTGAGTTTCTATTGTAAAAGTATGTGTAATTTTGACCTCCTGAAACATATGGAACTATCAATATATTCTCTGTCGTAAGTAGATGTCATGGTTGATCTTCCCTTTGCATTTTCCAAGCTTGGTGTGGAAAAACAGAACTGTTGAACGTTGTAGTCTACCGTTATACATCTATGCTGACTCAGTTTGTCCTTTTCGTTTGCTCAATTATTTTTACAAACACATTCTTTGCTCATATTATTCTAGCTTTGGAAGACATGTTATTCTGATGGTAACTCAAAAATCAAAATGAATATTGAGATGCTAGCTATTCTTTGCTCATATTATTCTAACTTTGGAATACATGTTATTCTGATGGTAACTCAAAAATCAAAATGAATATTGAGATGCTAGCTATTCTTAACGCGTAGTTCTGGCTATAATGTTGAATGCAGGGAATCTCATGGAGATTTGAGTTACACCGTGCAGGACAAAAGCTGGTCATTCCGGTTAGTTTAATGTGCCTTTTCTTGCATTTCCTAGCTTAATAACCATTACTTAATATTCTTATATTTCCTAGTTCGGCAGATCACAAATTGAAGTTTGGTATTCTGATCTGCTTTTTGCTGTAAGGCATATGTAAAGATTTATGGCAATTTTTGCATATTAAAGGAAATTTATATATTGACATTGCAGTGTGGCCTTTGCTGATATTTCTAACAGTTTGATCATTGAAAATATCAAGCTCCCATGGCCAAGTCATGGTTTTGAAAGTTCATGGGTTACGATCTACTTATTGTTTTTTGTCCTGAGCTGTTGTTTCCAAGTATTCTAATGCATAACTTCAATGCAATATTTGTTTCTGTCCGTCAACTATCGTGACTTCGCTTATCTTTGAAATGCAATGGACAGAAAGGACTACTTTTAATAAATCCTCCATGTTACTAATACATGCTTTACGTATTACAGATGCCTCCACGTTTTATCATTAGCTTGCAATGGAGGAAGATGTAAATACTTTAAATATAAAAATATCAATATTTCACAGGATTCTGACTGATCCATTCTTTAATTATTCATTAGATAATTTGGTTTCACTGCTGCAGCATAAGTATGCATTAGTATTATCCATGATCTTTGAATTCCATGAATGTTCCTGGAATATTTTTGTTTGTCTCAATGGAGCCATGTCTAAGCTGTATTGGTCTTGAAACATGATGCTTTGACCATCATATACCCTTTTTTCTGATGAAAGGATTGCAATTGCCATACATATTTTAGTGCTCTAGTCTAATGTTGGTTTTTCATTTTTCCTTAACAATTATCCTTTACCAATTGCAGATCATGCTTTTCACTGAGCTGAATGCCCGAGTAGCAGCTGGTGCATTTCTAATACCATCGTCTCTCTACTTTGTTATCAAGGTTCATGATTTTTTTTTTCTCTTGTACTGACCGTTTATCTTTTTTCTTCTGCAATTTAATGTCCTGTAGTGCATGGTATATTAGGAGATAAATTGTCTGATAAATATATTACTGGATAAAGTTGATAGTGCATGCCTGGCATCACGTTTCTCAACAGGATATGTTACATAGTGTTTGTCTTCTCTTGTTACCTAGTGATTTAGTCAAATATTTAAGCTGCAATATTGTTAGATTCTTCATACTTCAAGGCAAGAGAAAAATGTGTATTTTACTTCATTACCTAGAAAATAAAATAAAATTCTTCTTGAAGTCTTATTTCCTGCATGTACCTAGTGAAAGACCCACTTATTTTCAAGTTTAAAAATTTATAATTATGGAGTGAATTGCAATAATTCAATCCTCAACAGCAGGTTTCTAGAAGGTGGTTCAATCTCTCTTAGGCCTGACATTTTCTGATAATTTTTTTACGAGTATTCTAATATTGTTCTTATAAAATATGCTGCAGAATTTCGTTGCAAAACCTTACTATCTCAGGCGGGAACGGCAAAAGAAACTTGAGAGAATGGAGAAGTCATCAGTTCAGGTAGATCCATTATATATTTCATGAGTGAGAAAGTCTGGCTAGTTGGCTTGCATGTTTGATTAATGCCTATTATGTAGTGACAATGTGACATCCATACAAACTGCTCCATGCTTGTCTTGTCCAAGGGCATATTTAATTTTGACTAAATTCAAGTAGGAGTTCTGCTAGAATACTGTCGCTATAACTAAGTGCAATTTTGATTTATTACTAGACACTAGTGTCAGATGGAATTTCCTAGTCTTTATTAATTTGAAATTATTGCCCTTCTAATTCTCTTTTAGCACACTAATGTGTTTCTGGCACCTGTTGACGCTGAATACTTACTGACGTGGTTAGCATCACTAATGTATTGCTCTTCTTTGTGAAGATGGTATGAAGTTGTTTATGGTAAATATTTTTTTCGTTTTATATTTGTTGATCCTCTGCTAAAATATGAAGGTTCGGGAAGCAAGGGAAGCCGCTGAAAAGGCACAGAAACTACTCCAAAATGTCTCTAACAGGAAGAGAAATAAACAGTTAGAAAATGGTGGATTGGTAATCACAAAAGCCATGTATGGAAATCGCAAAGCCATCAAGAGAGTTGGTGAAGATAGAGAAACTGATGATGGAATGGCTTCACAAGTCCTAGATGTAACTTTGCCTCTGAACTTTTTGGTCTCTGATTCTGGACAGCTTAAGGTGAATTCTCGATTCAAATGTTTTGGTTTTTTATTCATTCAGATTTTATTTAATTTTCCGTTTCTCTTGCCTTTTTACTTGAGGAGAGGTATATACGTCGTGTGGTACAAAACAGCCTAATTTTTACACTTAAGTTACTGACACCCTCAACAACAACAGCAATACAATGTTCACAGTCAGTAAGTGTTCTATGAACAAGTGTTATGGCTCTCTTTGTAGATTGTCCGCAGGTTCATTAAAAAATTTGATGATGACATTATGTTATAAACGGTTGCTTATTATTAAATAGATTTGACAATTTGTGTACTTTATCCTCAATTAGCAGCATATTTACCGTATAATGCAAAGTTTCTTATCAGATATGAGGCAACGATCAATTTCTCATTTCTGAGGCTAGGCAATAACTCATCAAAGGATTTTATGAAGAAGATACATAAAATAGACATATCTAAGATTCTAAGTAGTTAATATAGTGATACAAGATGTCTTGCCATCAGCTTCTTTTCAACTCATCGAAGAATCAATTCTTTTAGCTATGCGCTTTGAAATTAGGCTCCACATAATGAACATTATATTTCGTTGCAGCTTCATGAAGGGATAAAGAAATCAGGCATAATGGGATTCTGTGATCCATGCCCTGGAGAGCCTAAGCAGTTATTGGTGGAGTACACATTTGGTGGACAGAACTTTAAGGTTATATTCCTAATTGTGCATCATCCATTTTATACATATTTTCGCATTGTTGTCATTTACTTATAGTAAGGTGGTTTTGGCACAGGTGGTGGTTGATGACTATGAGGAGTTGCTTATCCCTCAGGAAGCACATAGAATATAATTTTATTATTATCATCATTATTAGCTTATTGATCAATATATCAACTGGTTGCCTCAAACAATTTTGCATGTCTTACCATGCCCTTGAGGTATGCCCTTGCTCGATTTCATCATTTAATTGAGATCCAATGCCGTAATTGGAAGAATTAGCATGTAGATTAAATAGCATTATGAGAGACAACCAATGGAAGCTTGTGTTTTATTTTATATCCAAATAAAAACCTTACCATGTTATGGGTCTCTCATTATTAAAGGTTTCCTGGTTTTTGATAGTGTTGTGGCTGAATGGCACTTAAATGCCCCAAAGATTTGATAACCTTGCACTTAAGTGACTTATATTTTAAATGCAAGTGGAAAAAAAAAACTTTAAAATATTTAAGTGTTGCAAATGAATGCCCTATAGTCAAGAAAAACATATAAAATGACGACGTTTCTCTACATATTCAAGAATATCACATAACAGAGGTTGCTAAACTGAAAGTTTTAAAACTTTAGGGTATTTAAGTGAGGTTATTTACTCACCGAGGGTGTTTATGTGTAATATTTGGTAAATAAGAGGGTACCAACATGCAACATTAGGTACACAAGAGAGCACAACATGAAATATTTTGAAACTTTGGGACATTTATCTGCAACACTTAAATACTTTGTTGCGTTTAACTGCACGGTTTTAAAATCGAGGGAATTAAAGTGGAAGGTTGGGGAAACTATTGAAACTATCGGGTATTTAAGTGCAATTTAGCCCAATTTTGTTGCAGTAGGCATCCTGTCAAAGCTATCTTTATAGAAGAGAGGTGATCTCATGTTGAAGAGTGAAAATTTCCAAACTAATCCTTTAATCGCTCGTGATTGGTATAGATCACCCCTTCCTAAGAGGCGTTCTGATAGAATCATTCCTCGTTTTGTTGCAACCTTGGTTCTTCATATAGGCCGTACAATCTGCTTGTACTTATCCACAAAATGCTTACTGCGGCTGTAAAGACCTTATCTCAAGGCATCAACAGTTCATACCTCTGTGTTGCCAATATTTGAGGAGGGGGGGGGGGGGGGGGGGGGGTTCGTTTTGTATTTAGGTTCAGTCTTGTTTTGCTTGCTATATCTGAATATGTACGTGTATTTATTAGATATGTTAGGGGGCGGTTGAAGAGTGCTACATGCTTTTCTATGATAGTTAGCTTCTGAATGATCTGTAACTAAAATATTATTTAGTTACACGTATGAGTGTCTCTAAATTCCTTCAACTGGAATAAAACAAGCACATTTTTCTTCATTTTTTTCCGTCTCACATTGAATTAGCATTACTGATAGGTATTCTTCGTACCAATCCTTTTATCAGAAGTATCTTCTTTTTTTATCTACTCCCCTGTACCTAAAAGGAACGATTCACTGTTCATGCTAAACAGTGGATCACCGGTCCCCGGTCAGACGCGGGGAAAGTAAATTTACTGTTTATGTCACAGCAACTTTTACTGTTTGTTAAATGAACAGTAAATTCAAAAGGAGCCGTGCAAAACACGTGGTACAAACTAGTTATGGGGTAATGCCTCCATCATAGAAAAAGTCAATGCTTCAACTTTAAAGCCCATTACATAGTTTTCCTTAGATATTTTCAGGATGACACCTGCGAGTTGCTCCCATCAGGTCAAACAGAGGCTTCCCTCTTGAATCTTGTCTTGATTTAATAATAAAAACTCGTTTCAAGCAAGACTTGGACACACACGCTGACTTGGTCGAGGAGAAAACTATCCATGATTAATTCCACATGACTGTCTTTCCACTGGGTAATCAAATTTTTTATTCTTGCATCAATATGAAACAAGAGAATTTGCAATGAATATAATGAGTCAAAAACTTATATATATATATA
>JBAKGM010000002.1:319332-349394 GCA_037177215.1 Asparagus racemosus
CTCTCACTAAGACCCCACTTCAATTTTATAGACTAATTAAAGATAAATTTAATGCCAGAAGATTGGACGGCGACTAATGAGAAGTTTAGTAACGTTGACCACGTGGCAGCGCAACCTTACCGAGATGTAGCCTATAAATCAATTAATACATTATCCTCCGTAGAGATGAGATCCATGGAAAAGTTATCCATGGTCCCCGAACTTTTCCCACTTTAGTAATTTACCCCTGCTCGACATAAAGCATAAAGAGGTACAAAAGGGAGCGGGGTCAAATCTCAAAGAAAGTCGCGTAAGGGTAAATACGAAATAGTCGGAACGGTTTGGGCGGTCATAGATAACTTTTCCATGGGTCTCATCTCTAACGTATTAATTGATTTATAGGCTACATCTTGCGAAGGTTGCGCTTCCATGTGTTCCCACATTTCAAAACTTCTCATTAGTCGCTGTCCAATCTTCTGGCATTAAATTTATCTTTAATTAGTCTATAAAATTAAGGTTATCCCATGTAGAGATGAGACCTATGGAAAAGTTATCCATGACCCCCCAAAATCTTTTCCACTTTAGTACGTACCCCTACTCGACTTTCCTTGAGTTTTTTTTTTTTTCGGTTTTGCCCTCCCTTGTGTACCTCTTTATCCTTCAATTCGTGGCAAAGGTGGTGAAGTTTGAACAAATTTTGACATTTTGTTTTTCTTTCCCTCAACACAATCTGAAAAACTAAATGTTACAGTTAAATGTTAATATGTTGTATTATATGCTCTTTGAAAAGATTGTGATAGCAAAATCGGTACAAAAATTGGTTACAGCAGTTTGCGAGGAATTCAGAATAAGATATAATAAATTAAAAAAGAAGAATTATTCTAAAGGAAATTATAAAATTGAGAAGAAGACACCAGGAGCTCCCTCTAAATGTGACAAGTTGATAAAGACAGTAAAGCAAAATTGAAGTTGAGAAGCATCAAAAACGTCCTCACAAGGCTCCAAGTGCTCTCATGCCCAATGATACCTTTAATGTAAAGTGAAAAACAATAGCACATGAGTATCAGGGCCGCATGTTACATGACATCATGATAATTATATAGTAATGTTTTGATGAAAAAGAATTCATGGCAGATTTAAATAATTTCAAAAAGATAATGTAAGATTGATAAGTATCAAAAACGCCTTCACAGAACTCCAAGCGCTAATGACGTCAATAAAATTCTATAATTTCCCTTAGGGCCCGTTTGGTTGCCTCTTTTAGAGAGGGAAATGAGCTGAAAGCCTGCCAAAGACTGTCAAAACTGTCAGTTTTGACAGGCTTTCTTGCAAAAACGTCTCTAAAATAGGCGTTTTTTACAAGAAAGCCTGCCAAAACTGACAACTTTGTCAGTTTTGGTAAGCTTTTACTTCCCCCTCATATGCAACCAAACGAGCCATTATTCACCGAAATAAAAAGGGGTGCATTATTCAATGAGATCATGATAATATTGCCACAAATATGTGAGGTTTCAACTCCAAACATTCTATTGTCCAGTCTGATGCTACTGGTGTCTTTTCAACTCAATTCTCAATCTAATAGAACCTCTACACGTGCATCCAAAGTTTTCTTCTCCTCCATGGTATATATCATCCTATTTATATCATATAGTTTTCTCGCGACTAATTAACTACATATATATTTTGATTATACATAAATGATTTTTGACACACACAAGCATTCATATACTGCTCTTGGCGGATACATTTTCCAATCAATGCGGCTTTTAAACTGAATTTTTCATACCTCCATGTTTGGTAAACTCTTAGTAAGCTAACTTTTCTTTATGCCTACTGCATCTGTCAACTAATTTGACATAAATTTCTTTTTGGAAATCTTTTTTCTTTTTAAGTCATGCATAGATTTATAAAACGTACAGAAAATGAGGAGAATATGTGACCAGTATCAATTTTAAATGTCAACTACAATATATCAATGACTTTACGTAGTCATCAACTGCAAATGGATATTTAGGATCCTAATCCAAACGAACCGGACCCGATACGATGAACAGGGAATCGAAGCATCGCCCACCGTCGACGACTCGGTTCGTTTGCTTGCTCGTCGTCCCTATCTTCGACGCGTTGACAACCTAGACCACCTCTCTGATACCAAACTAATCACAGGCTGCCACGTAAGAACGTGGGCCCTTCGCCGGTTTCCACTGGCTGGGGCATCCCGTTGCGGGGCCCCACTGTTCAAAGGAAATTAATAAACAGATGAGACGTTTCCCACTTTAAAAAAAAAAACGCGCATTTTATTCCTTTCATTTTTATTAACCTCCTCTGTGTTTTTAAGGGCACTTCCACGAGCACTACTTTACCCGTGAAAAGAAAGAAGAAGAAAAAAGGAGAGAGAGAGAGAGAGAGAGAGAGAGAGAGAGAGAAACCAGTAGAAATCTCACTTTCTCTCTCATCTTGAAGCAATCTCTGGCGAGTTCTCCGGCAATGCGACCGGAAGGAATCTGAAGAGGCAACCGGAAGCTCAGCAGTTGACCGGCAATCGGCAGTGATCTGTGTAAAGAGAGCAGGAGAAGCAAGCAAGAGAAGTTAGAAGAAAAAAGCAGCTAAAGATCTGTTATTTTCTTGTTCTTCAGTCTAAAGCTGCGATTTTTAAAGGGCTTGAGAGATGAGGTTAGGGTTTCTGTGGGCGGTTTTGTCGGCGGCGCTATTGGTGTTCCCGGCGACGGCGATATCGCCCGAATCGAGGAAGCAGAAGCACGCGTACGCGGCGATGATGTACATGGGGACGCCGAGGGACTACGAGTTCTACGTGGCGACGAGAGTGATGATGAGATCGCTGGCAAAGCTGAAAGTGGATGCGGATCTCGTCGTCATTGCATCCGCTGACGTCCCGATCCGATGGGCCCAAACCCTGTGAGTTTTCAATCTTTGAGTTTCGAGTTTTTGTTCGGAACTTTGCTTGATTTACTGATTATCGGCCAAATTAGAGTATGAAGTCAGATTCAGTTCAATTTAGAAATTTAAAGATCGGATTTTGTTTTCTTTTTAATTGTACGGACTGTTACGGCCGGCTAATGATGAGATATCAAATTTGTACTTTTTTGAAGTTTTAATGATTTTTGAATTTGGAAGAAGATGAAGTAGAGGAGAAGGTTGGAAATATTTTCGAAATTTCCGTAATTGCCCCTGCCGGCCATGATCTTGGTGTACATGATTGTGAAAATTTTGTTGGTCTTTTAGTAATTTAAAGTTTCGATTTTGCTTTTGTAATTCTTTAAAGTTTCAGTTTTTTCGACTTATTTATTTATTGCTTTGAAGGAGAGAGACTAGCTCTAAAGAGAGAAAAAGTAAAGAAAAAAGTCTGCACCGCCCTCAAATTTCTCCAAATATTTCGAGATGTACACGCTTTGTGATTGAAATCTTAAGCAACTGCAATCAAGTTGAAAATTCTGAGAGAATTATGGATAATATCTATGTAGAGAATGCGAATATTTTGGAACTTTAGATTTAGATATTTTTTGGGTAGAAATTTCTTATACAGGACAAAAATTGGTTGACTTCTGTGGTTTGGTCCTGCAATACATACACTCTTATTCTCTTGTCGCTTTCCTTTTAACAACCATTGATTTTGATTTAGGGAGACAGTTCTCTCTTACATACTTTTGGACCTAATATAATTTCTTTTCCCAGTAATAGTTTGATAGAGAAATCATAAATTAACTAAAAAGTTAAAAATTTACAGGAGAAATGAGGATGGGGTGAAGGTGGTAACAGTAAAGAACTTAAAGAACCCATATGAGAATCAAGGCAACTTCAATAGTAGATTCAAGCTGACAATGAACAAGCTCTATGCTTGGAGCTTAGTTGAGTATGATCGAGTAGTGATGATTGATTCAGACAATCTCTTCCTTCAAAAGACCGACGAGCTCTTCCAGTGTGGTCAGTTCTGTGCTGTGTTCATCAATCCCTGCATCTTCCACACTGGCCTGTTTGTCCTACAGGTACAGTTCGTACAAGGCTTATCCTCATAGATTTTTTACATTGCAATATTTATATTTGTAAATTTACACTGGGCACTTTTATATGTCAAGACTCGAGACCCTAAATTTGAAATGCACTTTGTAATATACAAGAGTTCCTCTGCAATATTTGATTCTTACAGAAAATTGGTGCACTGGAGATAATTGATCATTTGAAACTTCATGATTGAACTAATGGTAATGTTCTTTCACTGATGGTGGAGGGAACAATCATGAGGTGGTTGGTGGTAGTCAATGGGAAATGAATCAGATTCATGCTAGAAATTAGGATTGCGTGTAGGTTTAGTTGTTAGTGAAAAATAAATGAGGTGGTCCAATTGTGACTCATTGATGTGTCCATCTCAAGCAACATGACTTTTATAGCCGAGAATAAGTTTGGTCTTTCAATTCTCAAAGCACAAGGGCATAACTTCAGCTTTTTACCAAACATAATTTTATGTTTAGACTTGTGAATCAAGAAGCTAGCCTCAAACTTATTCCCCTAAACATCTTGGCCATGATTAATTCTACATGAAGAGGTAAGGTATGATTTTTATAGTTGGAAACTACGTTGATCTCTAGGCATGCAAAATGAGCCAAAGAGCTATGTTTCCTCTAGCTATAGTATCTATATTATACGTTTATTCAATTACTTTTAGCTGTGGTTAAATTTAAAATGTGAAAATTAATTTTAAAATTCCTTTTCTTGGATGTTCAGCCTTCAAAGGTTGTGTTTAAAGACATGCTTCACGAGCTAGATGTTGGTCGATCAAATCCAGACGGTGCAGACCAGGGTTTTCTTGCTAGTTACTTCCCGGATTTGCTTGATCGACCAATGTTCCATCCACCAGCCAATGGTACAAAGGTTGATGGCTCATATCGTCTTCCTCTAGGATATCAGATGGATGCTTCCTACTTCTGTAAGTTCAATAACTGCCTGCACTTTTTCATGTTTGTATTAAATTGAGGGGTTACTTTTTTGTAAATATTTTCAGTAAATGTTAAAGGATGGATGTTATGTAACTTCATTTTGATAATTAAAAGGGATGTAGTTAAAACATCAGGTATATATCATCATTCACCACCAAAGTGCATTGCACAAAAAATGATAATGCACATTATATAACTACACTTGTGATTATATGACTTGGAGATTCCACGGTGATGGAGCAAAGAAAATGTGGAGAAAATTTAAGGGGGAAATCGGATTCCTTCCATTTGACAACAACAACAACAAAGTCTTCTCCTGAATTTTCGGGATCGGCTACATGGAATCCTACTTTCTATTCAGTTCTATTTTGGATCATCTCCTCTGTTAAACTAAATATTATCATATTCTTCGTAATTGCTTCCGACCAAGTTCTTTTAGGTTTACATCTAGGTCTTTATTCCTTCTGTTTTGACTGCTCTCAAAAAATGAAAGAGTTGCAATTTTCTAATGTAACCAAAGAGAATGCATTTTCTGTAGTAGTTTTGTCTTCCACATCCTGAAAGTTGATAATAGACTAAATAATCTCATTATAACCTTACTTAAACAGTGAGATCAAGTATTTATATGTATTCCTTCCTCCTGCAGATCTTAAGCTTCGATGGAGCATACCCTGTGGCCCTAACAGTGTTATAACATTCCCAAGCGCGCCATGGCTCAAACCCTGGTATTGGTGGTCTTGGCCTGTTCTCCCCTTAGGCCTCCAATGGCATGAACAAAGGCGAAACACTATCGGGTAAATTACTAAAACACCCCTCTTTTTAACCCCCAATTACATACCAAAGTCTAACATTCCAAATTTAAACAGATATAGCGCCGAGCTCCCTGTCATAATGATCCAATCCTTAATGTATCTTGCCATCATGATAGTCACTCGCCTCGCTCGCCCTAGCATGTCAAAACTCTGCTACAACCCTCGCCCAGAGAAGAGCATCGCCTTTCTACACTCTATGCTCAAAATGGCAGCAATGTGGTGCATTTTAGCAGCATACACTGTCCCTTTCATGCTTATACCACGAACTGTGCACCCCCTTCTTGGTTGGTCTCTGTATTTGCTCGGTTCTACCTCTTTGGCTTCCATTGTTATAAATTCCTTCTTGCTTCCGGCGATTCCGGTGCTTACCCCTTGGATTGCGATAGTTGGTTCGTTGTTTGTGATGGCTTGTCCTTGGTATTCTAATGGTGTGGTTAGGGCTTTGTCGGTGTTTGGCTATGCTTTCTTTTGTGCTCCGTTTGTGTGGGCATCAGCTGTGAAAGTAGTGACTTCTTTGCATCTTATTTTTGAAAGGGAGGGTTTTTTTCCTAGATTGGGAGAAAGCTTACAGACTCCTCAGTTCAGCAAGTTGTATTGATGTTATTTATTTTTATTTTTATTTTTGGAAAGATTTTGGGATTTTTATTCCTGTATCACTTGTGTATGAATATGAGCATATTCGGTATATTTTAATACCTTACAGAAGAAGGGGGAGGGGATGCAATTGGAGAATGTATAGTAGTTCTCATATCAGGCAGCGAGAGGTTTATCAATATTGTTTAGTTGGTGTCTCTCCTGCTTTGTTCTGAGATTTCATCATTTATCTGAAAAGGGAATATTCGGGTTGCATTCAGAATCCATATCCTCTATGCTTGTTGTATTTATGACCACATTCCAAGATGCTAATCTTACTCAATAGTCAACTCTTCAGATGCATCACATGCCAAACAAAGCAAGCCTCCAATGCTTTTTTAAGATTTTTTATTTATAAACATTAAGCACACCTGGCACTTTTACAAACTATAATTAGAAGTTAGCTTCCAGCTCAGTTGTCCGAGGCCAAGTCACATGGTTATCTATCACTCTCTGTTTGCTGGTTCATGTACTATATTCACCAAACAGCAAATAAAAAAATAAAAATAAAAAAAAGAAAGAAAGACAGAAAGAAAGAAATAAAAACTAAGCCTGTTTCAGATTATTTTTAGCAATGATTATAACAGAAGACGCAACTTCATTAAAAAAAATTTGTTGCCCTGTAAAAGGTTACTAACATGCACCAAGAGACCTAAGCAATACATGTGTATATATCTTTACTTTTTTTTTAATAAATAACTTCCAATCAAATAATTATGGTAGTTTCCCTTAAATAAAAACTAGGAAAAAAAGTAAAACCCATGAACACTAAGAGATCATATTGATTCATGTGAAAAGTGTTCGAGTACAACTAGCTTTCTGACACGTTCCATGTAAAATCACAAGAAAATGGATTACCGGTTTCAGGTAACTATATAAGGAATGTGAAGCTAAAGCCTAGTGTTTGGACCTAAGCGTTGAATGTTTATAAACAATGAAGTGTTGAAATAGGCTTTTAACTTAAAAATCTAACTCTCTACGGCGACCCTTAACAAGCTTTTCTTGCAGTTCCAGTTGCTTAGGCAGTACAAGTTCAGCTCCGCTGCCACACATTGAGAAGTATCTCTCAAGTACCATCTGAAATATTAAGAGCAAATGAGAAAAGAGATCCACATAGGAAAACAAAACCAATTGAAAACTTCGAAGACAGTTTCTAGTAGCACCATGGCAGCATAGGCATCTATTCTCCCTTGGCGAGCAGATTTCTTTAGGCCCCTAAAGAAGAAAGCTGTTGGGTTAAACTCTCATGTGCTTGAAGCAGATAACATAATTCTGCTATTCGAACTTGAATCATGTTGGAGATACACGTACATCAACAAGAAGAAGCCCTCAAATTATACTAAAAAGGAACAATTCAACTATCGCCACTACAAATAAAGAGGAGGAAATAATGATAAAAAGAATGCATACGTTTCTTTCATAAGGTCAAGGGCTTGTTGTGAACTTCCATGCTCATCTTGCAAATATACTCTCAAACCTCTGCACTATTTAAGAATTGGAATCAACAAATGGTGCATTTAGACAGGAATTATGTGTATATGTCATTATTTAACTTCATCAGGAGAGTAAACTTATATAAAAAAAAAAAACTGTATTCAGAATGGTTACATTAAAAAACTGTATTCTATTCACCAAGTTTTTGTTTATAACTGAAAAATGATGTAGATAAAACATAGTCAGGGCCCTGAGCGTAGACAAGAGAAGAAAAACATGCATCAAGAGCTGAAAAGAAGTGCTGAGGGGGGATCACACGATTTGGACCTTTTAACACTTGCTGTTGCATAATCCTTCATACCAGTTATCTCAGAACTTTTTTATGCTAGTTAAGTAGCATTTTGTTAGCAGGATGCATTGTTCAGTTCAAGCAGTTGATTGAGGCTCAGGAAAGGAGATTGCATTTATCCCAACGTCATGTAATTGAATGGAAAATTCCTTTTTTTGGGAAGACCCTATTATGCCATCTGAGGATTGGATGCTGTTAAAAGCGCTATCCCATCAGTCATTCTTTTTTGAAAAATCATATGATAAAAGAGAAAACCCCCCCTTACTGTTGGAACCGAGGGAAGTCAAGTTTCCATAAATTTACTGCTACATACAATGAAGAAAATATGAAAAGCATCACAACATCAAAACCTTAAGTTAATTTCACAGACACTCATGATGTATATATGGCTTGAAAAAATCATGTTAATAATTTAGTAAATAACAAACTAAAAGTGATTCAATGTCTTTCTATATTTTCTGATAACCCACAATTTTGTCCACTTCCCTCGGTCTCGACCCAATAACAATTAATTAGACGTATTTCAAACTTCGCAATTTTCATGAGCTATTATATAACCCACGATTTTTGTCCATTGTCATTCGTTCGACCCAATGATAATTAATTATGCATACTTCACAATTCACGAATTTCATGGGCTATAGTCCACAATTTTGTCCAATATGGTTCATTTTGATGCAACGATAATTAATAATGTGCATTTCAAAGTTCGCCATTTTGCTATAAATCACGATTTTGTCCATTTTTGTTCATTTCCACCGAATGGAAAAATAAGCATGTGTACTTTAAAATTCAAAGAATATAACCCCTGATTTTATCCATTTTCATCGGTTTTGACACAATGATAATTAATTATACGAAATTTAAAATTCACAATTTTCATGAGCTATAACCCACAATCTCTGTACGATATGGTTCATTTGACCCAATGACAATTAATTATGAGCACACTACATAAATTTTCATTGGCTATAATTCACGATTTTAGTCCGTTTGTTCATTCCAACCCAATGGAAAATAAGTATGTGCATTTCAAAAGTCATGATTTTTATGGACTATGATCCACGATTTTGTCCATTTTCATCGGTTTCGACCCCCATGACAATTAATTAGGCATATTTCAAAATTCATGATTTTCATAGCTATAACCCACGACAATGACAATTAATTAGGCGTATTTCAAAATCCGCAATTTTAATGGGTTGTAACCCACAATTTTTTTCTATTTTCATTTGTTTGACCCAATGACAAATAATTATGCATACTTCAAATTTCACGAATTTCATGGGTTAGATAACCCACAATTTTCTCCAATATGGTTCATTTCAAGCTATTGACAATTTAATTATGTGTACTTCAAAGTTTGCGCTTTTCATTGGTTATAACTTACGAGTTTCGTCCATTTTTGTTCATTTCAATGCAATGAAAAATAAATGTGTACTTCAAAACTCATGATGTTCATGGGCTATATGAGTTTCGTCCATTTTTGTTCATTTCAATGCAATGAAAAATAAATGTGTACTTCAAAATTCATGATGTTCATGGGCTATATACCCACAATTTTGTCCATTTTCATCGGTTTCAACCCAATCACAATTAATTAGGCGTATTTCAAAATTCGCAATTTTGATTGGCTATAACCCAATATTTTTGTCCATTTTCATGACAATTAATTGTGCGTACTTCAAAATTGATGAGTTTCATAGACTATAATCCACAATTTGTCCATAATGTTTTATTTTGACCTACTGATAATTAATTATACATACTTTAAAGTTTGCGACTTTCAATAGTTCCATTATTGTTCATTTTGACCCAATTGAAAATAAGTGTATTTCAAAATTCATGATTTTCATGGGCTACAACCCACTATTTTGTCCATTTTCATCGATTTCGACCCAATGACAATTAGTTACGGGTATATCAAATTTCACAATTTTCAGAGGATATGACCCACAATTTTTTTTCATGTTCCTTCGTTCAACCGAATGTCAATTAATTATGCGTACTTCAAGGTTCACAAATTTCATGGTTTATAACTTAAGATTTTTTGTCCAATATGGTTCATTTTGACCCAATGACAATTAATTACGCGTACTTCAAAGTTTGTAATTTTCATTGGTTATAACTCAGGATTTTTGCTCATTTTTGTTCATTTCAACCTAATGTAAAATAATTATGTGCACTTCAAAATTCATGATTTTCCATAAGCTATAATCCACGATTTTGTCCATTTTCATTGATTTCGACCCAATTACAATTAATAAAATGTATTTGAAAATTCACAATTTTCATGGGATAAACCACAATTTGCGTCTAATTTTGTTCATTTCGATCCAGTAGTAATTAACTGTGCATACTTCAAAATTCACGAATTTCATGGGCTATTATCCACAATTTTTGTCCAATATGATTCATTTCAACCCAATGACATTTAATTATGCGCACTTGAAAGTGCGAGATTTTCATTGGATATAACTCATGATTTTTGTCTACTTTTGTTCATTTCGACCCAATAGAAATAAGTATTTGTAGTCAATATTAATGATTTTCTTGGGCCATAACCTACAGTTTTGTCAGTTTTAATCGGTTTTTGACCCAATGACAATTAATTAGGCATATTTAAAAATTCATGATTTTTCATGGGTTATAACCCACGAGAATGATAATTAAGTGTATATCATAATTTGCAATTTTAATGGGCTATAACTCACAATTTATGTCTATTTTCATTTGCTCGACCCAATGGCAGTTAACTATGCTTACTTTAAAATTCAAGAATTTCACAGGTCATAACCCACAATTTTTATCCAATATGATTCATTTCGACCCACTGACAATTAATTGTGCGCACTTCAAGGTCCATGATTTTCATTAATCATAACTCAAGATTTTTATCTATTTTTGTTCACTTCAACCCAATAGAAAATATGAATGCATACTTCAAAATTCACGAATTTTATGGATTATATAACCCACAATTTTTCTTCAATATGTTTCATTCGACCTACTGACAATTAATTATGCATATTTCAAAGTTCGCGATTATCAATGGTTATAACACACGTTTTTTTCCATTTCATTTCATTTTGATCCGATGGAAAATAAGTAAGTGTGCATTAAAATACATGATTTTCATGGGCTATATAACTCGCGGTTTTGTCCATTTTTATCGGTTTCAACCCAATGACAATTAATTAGACATACATTAAAATACATGATTCTCATGAGGCTATGCCCACGATTTTTGTCCATTTTTATTTGTTTGACCCAATGGTAATTAATTGTCCATTTTTTTATCATTTCAACCCAATGAAAAATGTGTATTTTAAAAATCATGATATTTATGGACTATAGCCCATGATTTTGTCCATTTTTATAGGTTTTGACTCAAAGACAATTAATTAGGCGTATAAAAAATTTCATAACATTCATTGTCAATAACCCATGATAATGACAATTAAATAGGCGTATTTCAAAATTTTCAATTTTAATAGACTATAACCCACAATTTTTTGTCTAATTTCATTCGTTCGACCTAATAGTAATTAATTAAGTGTATTTTCAAATTCACGAATTTCATTGGCTAACCCACATTTTTTGTCCACTATAGTTCATTTTGACCTAGTGACTATTATTATGCGTACTTCAAACTTTGCCGATTTCATTGGTTATAACTCATGATTTTTGTCCTTTTTGCTCATTTTAACCCAATGGAAAATAAATGTGTACGTCAAAATTTCATGATTTCATGAGCTATAACCCACGATTCTGTCCATTTTCATCAAATTCGACCTAATGACAATTAATATGGACAAAGTTTGCAATTTTCATTGGTTGTAACTCACGATTTTTGTCAATTTTTGTTCATTTCGAACCCAATGGAAAATAAGTTTGCGTAATTAAAATATCTTGATTTTCATGGGCTATAATCCACGATTTTGTCCATTTTCATCAGTTGCGACCTAATGACAATTAATTAAGCGTATTTCAAAGTGCCCTAATTTCATGGACTATAACCCACGATTTTTGTCCATTTTATTTCATTCGATTGAATGTCAATTGATTATGTGTAATTCAAAATTCACTAACTTAGGGGCTATAACCAACAATTTTTCTCTAATGTCGTTCATTTTGACCCAAGGACAATTAATTATGCGCACTTCAAAGTTCGCGATTTTCATTGGCTATAACTCATGATTTTTCCCATTTTTGTTAATTTTGACTCAATGCAAAATAAGTATTTGTCCTTTAAAATTCATGTTCATGGGTTATAACCCACAATACTATTCATTTTCACCGGTTTCGACCCCGTAACAATTACTTAGGCTTATTTTAAAATTCATTATTTTCATGGCCTACAACCTGCGACAATGACAGTTAATTAGATGTATTTCAAAATTCACAATTTTAATGGGCTATTACCCACTATTTTTGTCCATTTTCATTTGTTCAACACAATAGTAATCAATTATTTGTACTACAAAAATTTCATTGCCTATAACCCATAATTTGGCTCAAAATTCATTTTGACCCTCTATTAGTAATTATGCATACTTCAAAGTTCACAAATTTCACTTTTATAATTTGCGATTTGTCCATTTATATACATTTCAAGTTTCCTCCTAATAGAAATATAAATATGTATACTTCAAAATTCATGATTTTCATGGGCTATCCCCCGATTTTATTTATTTACATCGGTTTCGGCCCCAATAACAATTAATTAGGTGTATTTCACATTTGCAATTTTCATGGGCTATAACTCATGATGTTTATCTACTTTCATTCATTTCAATCGAATGGCAATTTATTATGTGTATTTCAAAGTTCGCAATTTTCATTGGTTGAAAATTACAATTTTTATACATTTTTGTTTATTACGGCCCAATGGAAAATAAATGTGTACTGTAAAATTCATGATTTTTCATGGACTATAACCCATGATTTTGTCCATTTTCATCGCTTTCGACCAATGAAAATTAATTAGGTCCATTTCAAATTTCACAATTTTCATGGACTATAACCCACAATTTTTGTTCGTTTCTGTTCATTTTGATCTAGTGACAATTAATTATGCATATTTCAAAAATTCAGAAATTCAATGGCTATAAGCCTGCAACCCACAATTTGTCCAATATGGTTCATTACAACCCAATGTTAATTAATTATGTGTATTTCAAAGTACGCGATTTTTATTAGTAGTAAGTCATGATTTTTTTTATTCATTTTTGTTCATTTCGATCCAATGGAAAATATGTGTACTTCAAGTTTTATTATCTTCATAGGCTATAACCCATGATTTTGTCCATTTTCAACAATTTCGACCCAATAAAAATCAATTAGGTGTATTTCAGAATTCACAATTTTCATGGGCTACAACCCACGATTATTTACTACTTTTATTCATTTCAACACAATAGCATTAATTATGCGTATTTCAAAATTAACAAATTTCTTTTGCTATAACCCGCAATTTTTATCCAATATGGTTCATTTCGACTCAAGGACAGTTAGTTACGCGTACTTCAAATTTCACAATTTTCATTGGCTATAACTCAGTTTTTGTTCATTTCAACCTAATGGAGAATAGATGTGTATTTTAAAATTCATGACTTTAGTGGGCTATAACCCACGAGTTTGTCCATTTTCTTCACTTTTGACGCAATAACAATTAATTAGGTGTGTTTTAAAATTCACAATTCTCATGAGTTATAACCCAAGCCAATGACAAGTAATTAAGCGTAATTTAAAATTACAAAATTTTAATAGGCAATAACCCTATCCATTTTTATTCATTCGACCCAATGGAAATTAATTATGCATACTTCAAAATTCACAAATTTCATAGGTTATACTCAAAACCCACAAGTTTTGTCTTATATGGTTCACTTCGATCCACTGACAATTACTTATGCTTACTTCAATGTTTTTCATTGGTTTTAACTCACGATATTTGTTCGATTTTGTTCATTTTGACCAAATTAAAATAAGTATGTGTATTTCAAAATTCATTATTTTCATAGTTACCCACGATCTTATCCATTTTCATCGGTTTCGACTCAATGACAATCAACTAGGCCCATTTCAAAATTCCCAATTTTAGGCTATATAACCCACAATATTTGTCCATTTTCTTTTGTTTGATCCAATGAAATTAATTATGCATACTTCAAAATTCATAAAGTTCATGGGTTATAATCTACAAATTTTGTCCTATATGGTTCATTTTGACCCAACATAAATTAATTATGCGTATTTTAAAGTTGGTGATTTTCATTGGTTGTAATTCATGATTTTTGTCCATTTGTTATTTATTTAACCAAATGAAAGATACATGTGCTTCAAATTTCATGATTTTCATGGAGTATACCCTTGACTTTGTTCATTTTTATCGATTTCGACTCATTGATAATTAATTAAATCTATTTCAAAATTCACAATTATCATGGGCTTAAACCCATGATTTTGTCTATTTTCGATCATTTTCATATAATGACAATTAATTATGCATACTTAAAAATTCACAAATTTCATAGGCTATAACCCACAATGTTTGTCCAATTTAGTTTATTTTCGACCATATGACAATCAAGTATGTGTATTCGCGTAGCTATAACTCACATGTCCATTTTTCTTCATTGTCAACCAAAGGAAAATAAGCATGCACATTTCAAAATTCATAATTTCCAAGGAAATTAATTAGTCGTATTTCAAAATTCATGATTTTATGATATATAACTCACGACAGTGACAATTTACTAGTTGTATTTCAAAATTCACAATTTTAATGGGCTATAACACACAATTTTTGTCCATTTCATTTTTTCGATCTAATAACAATTAATTATGCGTACTTCAATATTCACGAATTTCATGGGCTATAACCCACAATTTTTTACCACCATGGTTCATTTCGAAGCACTAACAACTAATTATGTGAACTTCATAATTCACAAATTTTATTGGCTATAATTAATAATTTTTGTCCATTCTGACCCAATGGAAAATAAGTGTGTACTTCAAAATGCATGATTTTAATAAGCTATAACTCACAATTTTGTCCACATTCATCGGTTTTGACCAAATGATAAATAATGTGTATTTCAAAATTAGCAATTTTCATGGGCTATATAACCCACGATTTTCGTCCATTTTCATTCATTCGACCCAATGAAAATTAATTATGCGTATTTCAAAATTCACAAATTTCAAGCACTATAATCCTTAATTTTTGTCCAATATAGTTCATTTCGACCCAATGACAATTAATTATGTGTATTTCAAAGTTTGAGATTTTCATAGATTGTAGCTCGCGATTTTTGTTCATCTCGACCCAATACAAAATAAGTATGTATATTTTAAAATTCATGATTTTCATGAGCTATTTCATGAGCTATGACCCCTAATTTTGTCCGTTTTCATCAATTTCAACCCAATGACAATTAATTAGGCCTATTTCAGAATTCATAATTTTCATCAGATATAACCTATGATTTTATCCATTTTCGTTCATCTCGATCAATGACTATTATTTGTGTATTTCAAAATTCATGAATGTCATGGGCTATAACCCAAAAATGTCTAATATGGTTTATTTCAATCCAATGACAATTAATTATGCACACTTTCCAAGTTTATGCATATTTGTCCATTTTGTTCATTTCGACCCAAAGGAAAATAAGCATGTGTATTTCAAAATTCATTATTTTCATGGACTGTAAGTCAAAAATTTGTTCATTTTCATCAGTTTCGACCCAATGACAATTAATTAGGTGTTTTTCAAAATTCATTTTTTTATGAGCTATAACCCAAAACAATGACAATTAATTAAATGTATTTCAAATTTTGTAATTTTAATGGGCTATAACCCCAAGATTTTTGTTTATTTTCATTCATTTGTCCTCATGGTAATTAATTATGTGTACTTCAAAATTTATGAATTTTATGGGTTATATAACCCACAATTTTTGTCCAATATGGTTCATGTCGACCACTGATTATTAATTATGCATACGTTAAAGGTTGCAAATTTGATTGGTTATTAGTTAACTCGCGATTTTTGTTCATTTCAACCCATGGGAAAATCAGTATGTGTACTTAAAATTCATGATTTCATAGGCTTTAACCCACGATTTTGTCTACTTTCATTGGTTTTGACCCAATGACAACTAATTAGGCGTATTTCAAAATTCGCACTTTTCATGAGCTATAAGCCTATAAACCATGATTTTTGTCCATTTTTATTTGTTTGACCCAATGGCAATTAATTATGTATACTTCAAATTCACAAATTTCATTGGGCTATACATCTACAATTTTTATCTAATTTTATTCATTTTGACCTAATGACAATTAATTATGCATATTTCAAAGTTCGTGATTTTCATTGGTTGTAGCTCATGATGTTTGTTCATTTTTGTTCATTTTAGTCCAATGAAAAATAAGTATGTGTACTTTAAAATTCATGATTTTCATGGGGTATAACTCATATTCTGTCCATTTTCATCGGTTTCAACCCAATGACAATTAATTAGGTCCATTTCAAAATTTACGATTTTCATGGACTATAATCAACAATAATGACAATTGATTAGGCAAATTTCAAAATTCATAATTTTAATGGGCTATAATCTATCATTTTTGTCCATTTTTATTTGTTCGACAGAATGGTAAATAATTATGCGTGCTTCAGAATACACATCAAGGCTATGTTTGAGAAGTGTGCATTGCTATGTATTACATGCCAACATGAATTTCAAAGTAAATCTAACAGATAAAAGATTGGTGGACAAGAGCTCCTATCAGTGTCGTAAATAGCGGGCAATTAGCGACCGCAATTGTGTTAGCGGCCCTTGTCACGACGATTTTGGCCATAGTCGTGAGAAAAAGCGCCAAAGACCACTATTCCTTCGAAATAGAGAAAAGTGCGAAATAGCGCTCCAAAGCGGTAAATAGTACTTAAAAACACTTTTGACCGCTATTAGCGCTTTTTTGTTGATTTTTCTAAAAAAACCCGACTAGAATTAAACCCAAACCTGGCCCAACTTATAAAAGCCACTCTCTTCTGTATTCGACTGCCTCCACATCTTTCTCAAAAAACTCTAACCCTACCTCCACCTCTCTTCCGTGATCGACAACCTCCAGCTCCGCTACCTCCCTCCACCACTCCTCCACCTCCTCTCCAAATCCTCCAACTCGACGAGCTCCATCTCCATCTCTTCTCTCCAGATCCTCCAACTGCCTCTACTCCATCCCCTCGACGAAACCCTGCCCTCTACGAAGCCCTCTTCTGAGTTCGACTACCTCCTGCCCTCAACTGCATCTGTTCCTCTCAACTCCTCGATGTTACAACAATCATTGCGTTGAACTCAAGGTAATATTTCAACTTTCCAACAACTCAAGTTTATTTCTCAAGTTTGTAATGTCTGGGGGAATTATTAAATGGTATATTTGTTTTGGGGGAATTTTTGCATCAATATTGTTTTCACAATTAGTATTGATGATAATTGTTTTGGGCCTCTAATTACATTCTAATTTCATGGATAATTGCTGAAAATTTTATGCCAATTTCATGGCTATTGTGTCTGTCCTTCAATTGCATGCTAATTTATTGTCTAATTGGCATAATTGCCGAAAAGCTTATGTTAATTTCATGCTTAATGGGTCTATAATTGTGTGCTAATTTCATGGCTATTTACTGAATTTCATGTTGATGGCTGAATATTTTAAGGTGTTTGTTTAATTTAATAATTTACTCACTGTCAACTGTGTTGAGTTTAAAGGAACTGGTTCTAAATTGGGAAAATGGTTGCCTTACACTTATTTTGACTTTTTGAGTTGCATTGTTAATTTGCTATGTTCATATATTATATATGCTTTTTATGCTTTTAGTAACATGATAAACTGTAAAGTTCTAATACTTATATTGTTATTTGTTCATTGAAATAGGTATAATTTCAATATCATTCTACGGAATTGTCCTCTACAACATCTAAATCATTGATGGTTTCTCAAAATCGAGAGTCGCGCAACTCCTAGAGCCGATCAAATCTAGCTACCGAGGCTCGAGCTTCGGGTCAGCTTCCACATCCACGTCCTTCAGATGATATTGCATGGGATAAGGGAATTTGTCCGAAATGGCCTAAGAAGAATAAGGTCAAGTGCACTCTATGGACATGAATCCACCGGCGGTATTTCCTGCCGTAAAGAACACTTAATTGGTAGGCAGGGGGATACGAAACTATGTAAGAAAGCGACGCCTAATATTATAGCAAGGGTAAAAGTAGCAATGGCTGATAGTAAGGGCAAGAGGTTAGACAAGATGAGATCGAGCGTAGGCAGGAGGTCTATGTTTCTAGTTCTAGACTTGAGAGCACAAGAAATCGCTCAGATCGGAAACATGAGGCCCCATGATTTTGGAGTCATCCATCAATATACTACATTCTTGTCAAAGAAGCCTACATCATCTTCAACGATGAAGCAAACAACAGTCAATGCGGCTGAGCGCAAAAGAAGAAAGGAATTGGTCCACGAATGGGTCTCTTTTTGGACCTTCAGCAATATGAGCGAAGCTATTGGCCAGTTTGGTCCAAGCTATGTGGGACCGATGATGTATCAATTGAGGAAGCCTTTGTTGAACGCAGTAGTTCATACTTCAATTGGTTTGGAACCACATAAGAAGCTTCGGGAGACTACCGGCTGCACATTGATGACAGATTCGTGAACTCATCGGAAGCACAGATGTGTTATGAACAGTGCATTCATTCTAGCGCTGAAGTTATCTTCTACAACTCGATAGAGGAGTTTGCTAATTCTCATTCCAGAGACTTTATTTTAAATGGGTTGATCAGTACATCCAGGAGGTAGGGGCAGACTATGTTGTACAAGTTGTCACCGATAATCACTCGGCGAACATGGCTGCAAAGGAGAAGCTAAAAAGTGAGGACAAGAATCTATTGGACTTCTTATGCAACCAATCTCATGTTGCAGGACATCAAGAAATTAATAAAGTTTAAGAATACAATTGAGTAGGTGAGGGCGTTGACTGTTTTTATCTAGTCACATTAGGACTTTGGCACAAATGCATAAGTGCACAAGGATATTGTCAGGCCGAGCACCACTAGATTTGCTACCTCAACCCTCACCCTAGGGAGCTTGTTGGAAAAGAAGGATGCACTGATGGCTATATTTAATTCTGATAAGTTTTGAAATTTGAAGTTTGTCAGGGGTGCAAAGAGGAAAGCTCTTGCAGCAAATACTAATACCACTTCACACATGCACTAATTAGTACAAGAAATTGTCAATCTAATTATTACAAGAAACTCTTAATCTTTTTACGACTCTTTTCTTCTCTCTAAATTTTCTGATGCCTTCTTTAGGACATATCTTTCCTCTTATTTAGACGATTAATGAATTCAGAAAACATCTTTCTAGAGGCATCTTTCTTTTAGAAAAGTAACTTTAGTAAAGTAGATTTAATAAAATAACGTTAATAAAGTAACTTTAATAAAGTAGCTTTAATAAAGTGACTTTAATAAAATAGCTTTTAGAAGAGTGGCAATGTTTGTAGTCTCTTCTTATTTCTCGAATTCAGATATTTCATCTTCTATAATTATTTCATTTGTATTTTTCTTTTTGGGACATTCATTAGCATAGTGGCCAACTTCCTGGCAGATGAAACATTTACATGTTTTCTTTGAAGTTCGGGGTTTCACATTGTATTTTGATTTTTTTCTCTTGAGTTTTCCCCTTTCAATTGTTTTGTTTAGAAAACCTTATCAAAAGAAATTCTAAAAACCATATAGATTCCTTCTTATTTTGGCTCCCACGCGTTTTTAGTCTTCGATCTTTAATAAATCTTAATCTATTCTCCTTGTCCCTCTCTAACACCTTCTAAATTATTTGACATCTAATTTCTCTCTTCTTCCTTTGATTTGTGCGATAATATTTCCTTTCAAAAATAGAAATAAAAAAATTTGTGCAGTAAAATCGGCCGGCTATATCTCAATAAGCAGAGGATTCTATATCTTCTCCTGATATACTGTTTGTTTCTTTATTCATGTAAATTTGAGGATATTCATAATCCCCTTCACTCTTTGTGTCTGATTCTGATATTAATTCATAATATGAATTGTCAAGATTTGGAGTTGGTTTATCTCTAGAAGATCCAAACATCGCCAATCTTCCAAAAGCTACTTTATTAAAGTCATTTTATTAAAGTTACTTTATTAAAACAACTTATTAAAGCTACTTTATTAAAGTTACTTTTCTAAAAGAAAAATACCTCCAGAAAGATCCTTCTCGAATTCATTGATCGTCTATATAAGAGAAAGGGCAGGTCTTAAAGAAGGCATCGAAAAATTTAGAGAGAAGAAAGAGAGAAAGAGTCTTGTAAGAAGATTGAGAGTTTCTTATAATAATTAGATTGAGAGTTTCTTGTACTAATTAGTGTGTGTGTGAAGTGGTATCAGAGCCATCTGCCGGCCTAGAGTCCTGTAATATAATCTTTGTAAGTTCTTATTATTAATATAATGTTCTAAATTTTCTTTCTTTCTCCAATCTTTGTCCTCATTATGTAGTTTATTTTGCTATTCTGTTTATATTTGCTTTGCTTATCAAGTTACGCCTAGCGGTAGAAAACGAAACTAGGCAGTGCTCTCTCTAAAGCAGCATGCTAGGATTGTGGTAAAACCTGTGTGTAACGGCCCAAGTGCTGTTAGTTTCGAATCCACAGCCTGAACAGAAAACCACACTCAGACAGTGCGTATATAGTTGGAGAGAAAAGAGTCAAACCCTTGATTAGTAAAGCATATATAAACAGGCATAGTAAAATTTAAAGAACATAAAAAAAGATAGAGAAAGGGGAAAGATAATCTTTTAATCATGTCTAGATTAATTCAAGAGACTTGCAGACTAAGTGCTGAACATAAAAGTTACAAGCACTTACTCCACCCGCCGAAATCCTCTAACGAGTCACCAACAAACTAGGGTTTATCCTTAATGTTAAATTTCATAATTGATATGGTATACCCAATTGAAGAACATAAAAAAAGTTAGAGAAAGGGGAAAGATAATCTTTTAATCATATCTAGATTAATTCAAAAGACTTGCAGACTAAGTGCTGAACATAAAAGTTACAAGCACTTACTCCACCTGCCTAAATACTCTTAACGAGTCACCAACAAACTAGGATTTATCCTTGATGTTAAATTTTGTAATTGATATGGTATACCCAATTGAGGGTATCAATACAAATATCTTAAATCTTTAAAAATAAATTGAAGAAATTAAATCTTTCAATACAAATGGTATTCGAAAAAAAACAAAAGTCCAAACCATACTAACGAAGGATCCACTCGAATGTGACACTGGACAAATCATCTAAATATGATGATGAAAACTAAAGGTCTAATAGACATCCTTCAACCTAAAATCTTTAATCCTTCAAATAGGATAGTGTTAAGACAACGAATACAAGCCTTAAACAACAAGTACAAAAATATGCAAACAGAATTTGTTGCTTTACAGCAAGCAAATCAACTGTTAGACAATAGTAGTTCATTACTAAACTATTATTCTGATGATAGTCAGGATGACTCATCATCCGAAATAAGTGAATATGAGTCATTAATATGGCGCAAGATGGAGAATCTTCAGTCACAGGACCACCTCCACAACTACCACCCACACCAAATCCATCTCCACAACAGCAGCAGTCTTCTTATAGAGTTAAAACTAGCGATTGAGATAATACTATTGTAATCCCAGACTTAAATTGTTTTGCCGGCCAGGAGTTGAAGTTTGTCGAGGGTGCAAAGAGAAAAGCTCTTGCAGCAAATGCTATGGTGATATCGAGAACCTTTTGGAGAGGTGTAAGGAGCTGCTTAAAGGTCTTCACGCATCTTTTCAAGTTCCTTCGCATGATCGATTCAGATACTTGTCCCTCAATTGGAATTTATTGTTAGAGAGCTTCAAATTGTGAAGTGAGAAATCATGGTTGCTTGAAAGACAGAGGACTATATACCTATCATATCCATTATAGAGAGGCATGCTAAGGGTAGGCTTGATAGTCCTCTTCACCTGGCTGCATGATCCTATATCCTCTTTTCTATTATGCAAACGATGAGGTGGCTAAGAAGAGTGTGGAGGCTAAGCAAGCAGTTTTTGATTGTATTGAGATATTTTTTAAGAATGAAGATACCATTGATGAGACTACTGTTGATACCATCTACTCGACTGAGATGCTAAAGTATAAGGATTGCGATGCTTTCATCCATGGAAAGCCAAGAACGTAGAGAGTAATGAAGAGGATTGTCGAGGACCCTGGTCCAGGTAATTAAGTTATATTTTGATATAGTAATTTGATTCTACTATTTGCTAGCTTTTGAAATTGATTAATTTGCTTTACTCTCTTCAAACAGCTCATTGGTGGGGACACATTTGGTGGAGACATGCCTTATATGCAAATGATGGCTCTTAGGATATTGAGATTGACAGGTAGTTCCTCCAAATGTGAGAGGAACTGAAGTTGTCTTGAAGGGGTAATCACTCACTACCTTGTTTTAATTTTCAAATTCAGTTGTTCATATTAAAAAGATGAGATTGAAGTCATTGAACGATAAATGATATATTGAGAGAAATGATATTTTTTATGTTATTGAATGGTAGATCCATACAAAGAAAAGAAATAGGTTGGATAGCAAGAGATTGAGTGATCTAGTTTATGTGTAATGCAATTTGAGGATCAGAGCCAAGATGGATACAACAAGGATAGAAAGAAGAGGGACATCCTACTTGCTAAAGATGGTCAGCACGCTACTTCATGGGTAGTGGATGGATAAAACTCTGAGGAAGAGGATTATTATCCAGGGACAGACATTCCACTTGGAGTTGTCTCCGAAGCAGCTAGAGCAGACAACTTCTTGCAGCCGAGGAGCACCACAAGGAGGGCAAACACGGCTTCTAGTTCAAGAGCCCGCGAGGAGGTACATCCGGAGGACGATCAGGAGGGACCTGTTGACTCAAACTTAGATGAGGATATCCACCTCGACGATGATGATAATGATGAGGATGCTTTAAGAGATGAGATTTTGCTACTCGACACCACTAATGATGATGAGGACGATAAGTGATGATGAGTCATTGCCGATTTCATACTTTAGTCACTTTACTTTTGAGACTTCTGGCTTTTATTTTGCTTTGATTAGACTTTTGAGTTTGGAGTTTGGACATGTCATGTGTTTAAAGTTTGATCTTTATTGTTTGCTTAGTATCTATAGACTGTTATTATCTATCATGGCATTATCTTGCTTTGCTCATTTATCTATGATTGAAGATTTTATTTTTATGTCAAATTTCAAATAGTTAATATAAGGATGGTGTTACTAATTAATGCTTTTCTATTGTTGAGAATTTTTGTATTAGAGACTTGAAAGTTGAAGGAAAGGGGTAAATAACGGGCATTTTTATAAACAGGCACGCTTTTTTATTCTTTATAGTACTTTGTTAATATTATGCAATTGTTATACATCTATTTCATGCTTAGGAACACTATAAATCATCAAATATGCATTGCATATTTGATGATTTATTAGATTTTTCTACAATTTTTCCTATTTTTTAGAATATTTAAATATATTTATATTGGACCACCATTTGACTATGCGCTATTTGACGCTATTTTGCCGCAAATAGCCTTAGCAGTGCCTCACCGCTGCACGATGCTATCCGCTATCGATAATCTTGGCTCCTATCCACTTAAGTTCATAAGAGTTTTACTCAAGTTAGATATATCAGCAAATGTAATATTGCATGAAGCATTGAGCCATTAGCAAAGGAGCAAAATCATTAAATTTGTAGATTTAAAAAGAGTCCCCTCGTATACTTTTAACATTAAACTAACTTGAATTTTTCATGGATGTCTGCAAGAATATTCTCATTCTTATTCTGTAGCATTGAAGAAATCAAGGAAATTCTGAACTTCTTCCTAGTATAAGTTATTGTGGCACATGTCGATTGTTAATAGGGTTTTTTTCTCATGAAAATCACTTTTAAAATAGGTTGAATCGATAAAAAAAGCCTTCGAATTTTTTTATATACGCAAACCACTTTATAAGTGGATTTAGTTTTCCATCGAACATTTTTTGTCAAATTCTGCTCAATTACTACCTTACTCACCAAAAGTACCCTCATTAATTACACGTGTAGTTGAGAAACGCGTATTAGGCATGTGCAATTAATGAGAGTAGTTTGGGTATTTAGATATTAATCAAGCAGAACTTGATAAAAAGTGGTTGATTGAAAATTAAAGTCACTTATAAGGTGGTTTACGTATAAAAAACTTCAAAGGTAGTTTCTACCGACTCAACCTATCTTTAAGGTTGTTTTCATGAAAAAATCTTCGTAAATACTACATATAATGATCTCTATCTAATTCATAACCAGTGAATTACACACTATATCTTCTTCATCCTTTCGTTCTATCTCTTTAACAAATATATACAAATAGCAAATCCTTCTATAAACATAATGAAAACAAACAGCCGAAGAAAACATACCTCTCTGCAGCTCGGACCGCGAACCTCCCAGCAACACTCCGAACTTTATTCGATTGCGTCGTCTCCATCCCATCATAAGACCTCGGCAACCCAATCACAAACTCATCAACTTCCTAAAAGAAACCCAAATCACACCGAACCCATCATCAAAATCACAAAATTGCACCAAAAATAACCAAAACCCAAAATCAAAAACCTCTTTTTCCGCAATCTCAAGTAGTCTCAGCTCAAGCTTCTGCCCTCTCAGCTCCAAAACCTGAGCATAACCAACCAAACCCTCAGAGAGAGAAAGGGGTAAGAGAAGGGCAAAACTGTAATTTGGGTCTTGGTTGTTACGGAGAGGGGTCGGGCGGAGAAACCCTTGCTGAGGGCGAGGCCGGTACGGGCGTTGCCGAGGTCTACGCCGAGGCTGAAACCGCCGGCGTTCCACTTCGGATCGCGCCGGCGGCGGAGCGCGTTGGGGAGGATCGACGGTTGAGGAGTCTGGGGATCTTTTGAAGCCCTAATTTTGATTGTAATTCTAGTTTGAGGAATGGACAGTGTTGGAGCGCATAAAGGATGGTGAAGAAGCTGTTGATGATGTATTATTGGCATTTGTTGAGGATTGATTTTGATTTTGATTTCGATTTCGATTTCGTGTTGCGGGGAGGACCTTCAAATAGGCGCCATTGGATCTGCTACGATCCACTACAAATAAAAATAAAAATTTCACGTTATTATACACCTATTCGGCCCAAGGCCACGAAATGAAACTCGACGAACAAACAATCGATACGGCCCAATAACCAATCAGGTGCCCATCTTGTATATATTATTCAGCTCAAAAAAAATTTCAAGTGTAACGATAAATATTAAATATATTATTTTTGTCAGAAATATGGAACATGCCAAAGGAGCTCGGTTGAAGATGGTACTACATTTCCTTTGGAAGAGCTGTGAATCTAGAATCTATTTAACTTTGAAGCAACACATACTATCACATCTCAAGTACAAAAGCCAGCAACATGGTGATCCTTCGAGCGACATACATGCAAGGAGAAATAAAGAATAAAGAAAATGCACTAATATTTATTTGCGTAAGAGAACTAATTCTATCTTATTTTTATCATTTGAGTTAAAACGAGATTAGGTGTGTCTTGTTCCAATTTTGGCTGGTGTATGCTGACATAACATATTGAAGTCATCAGTTGTGATCTAATTTTGTTAAGAAATTGTGGATAATAATTTGTTTGAGCATGCGCCACGTCAATAACATACATCAGTTAGAACTGTGTAGAAAGAAACATGTATTACTCTTTCCTCTTCTAAATTTATCGGAAATGTTGACAAGTGTAAAACATCTCCTTCTAAAAGTTCACTCATTATTAGGCATTGAGTTCTCCCAAAAACCAAAAAAAAAAAAAAACCATGCGCTTCCGATAGTCAAACTCCTTTACGTTGTCATCACCATCTACGCGCTTTCCCAAGGTCGATGAGCATTGACATTTTCCCTGAAATTACGTTGACTCAAGACACTCTGTGATTCTCTCTCTCTCTATCTCTCTCTCTCTCTCTCTCTCTCTCTCTAACAACTAACATAGATGGTATCCAACGATTTTGAAGCGTATGAGCCAATAATTAGAAGAGGAAGGGTAATTTGAAAGTGTGTTTGTAATTTTGTCCAAAAATCTGAAGTTTCGGGGAGGGTTAAAAGTAATAATTTTGTATACATGTTCCCCAACGGGTTGAGCCATGAAACCTAGGGATAAATGTTTGAAGACTAAAGATAGATTTCGAGAGCTTAGGTGGGATGAAAATTCTTCTTGAAATGAACTTGCGAAATCAGGTCACTATATTTCTTAGTTGGTTGTCAAAAACTTCAGGGACTCAAAAATATTACGCATTCACATAAAATGTAGGCGCATTATGCTTTAAATGACAAGGTACCCTAGCTTATCAAGAAAAGCCACTCAAGCAAGTCCTACGAACTCGTGATATATCTTAATTTGGATGAATCTCCTCCTCGCAATTTTCTAAGAAAATCTCTAGAATTAAATCACTAAAAAAAACCATCATGAGTTTATTTTTTTGCAACATAATTTGAACAAAAATGCCCCTCCATTTTTTTTTCCTAGTAACATCAATCGAACAACTCAATGAGTTTGTATATGTTTCTATGATTCAAATCTTGTGAACTAATTAATTAGTCCACTGTTTGTTTCGATCCCATCGATCACCTAAAGTAACAATCATCATTTCATCCGCAAAAGAGGCTCTCTATTAATTTCAGCTGTCTAAGCGTTGTGAGAAAAGGAAACTAGGTTGCTAGATGGCACATCAACATATTGAATGAAATGAATGCACTAATTATGTATTGTAAAAGGATCCATATATAGTCTTTGTGGCTTTCAATTAATGAAGTCGCTAGCCAGGTCTTTTGCTTGCCACTTGTTTTCTCTCATGCCCTTGATCTATAGCTTAATATGCCTCCACGATTCTTTTTTCCTTTTCTTTTTTTTCCCTTTTTTCCCCTTTTCTAGTACATAGATACTTCTAAATAAACATGGGGTTTAAGTTTAATGTTGATATTTCTTGAAAACTTTTATGAAAAAAAAGACCCTTTACTTTTGAGAGGAGAACAATATCCTCGTTAGAGTTTAAAGTAAATTAATAATGTGACTAACTAATTCCTTTTCTTAAAAGCCCCTTTCTCCTCACTTTAACATCTTCAACTATAACACAACTTTAGCAAATTTGGTTAATTTGTGGGTTTTGCTTTCCAAATTTTCCTTTATTGCTTTCTTTTGGCTTTGGCTCTCATTAGATCACATTGAAGAGAGAAAACTGTGGTTGTACACTTGTACTCTCCTTCCATCAATCCAAAATAATAAGAAGCAAATAATAATAATAATAATAACAGAGTTCATGATGCGCATTCAACTTAGCAAATATATAGGTTTCTGATATTGAGTATATATAGCATCGAAATGTGATAGTTAATTCTAAGCTTGATGACAGACATCAAAAGAAGGATGGATGGTTAAGATGGTTCGCTCATTAAATTTACCATTTAGTTATCATGAGTTATAAATAAAAATAAAAAACTAAGCCTCCCTATTAATTTTTGAATGCTTATTCAATGATTTGCTACTAATAGCAAACATTATTGGTTAAACAAACCATTCAAATGCTATACAAGAGCCAAATAATTAAATGAAAATGATAAACATCAATTTCATGCATGGACCTCCTTTTTTTTAAAGCAAAATATGACGGACCTCTTTTATACACTATACTCTAAAGTAAATTTTGGTGATAATTGATGATGAGACATAGTCATAGATACAAATTTATATACACACATCAATTGAGCCATTTCCTTAACTAAAAAAATCATTTAAATATATATAGAGTAAATTCGGTTTTCACCTAAGCTTCCTGCAAAGGTTAATCCCCTTTTTTTTAATCCTTATTTGTGGTACAGATGATTCAAATTTATTAAAAGATATAAAAGATAATGAGGAATTATTTATCTTCTAAAATAATAATGCGCTGGTCATTAGAATTTTCGTATGAATTAAATTTTTACAACTAGAACTGAGGCTGAAAATAACAGCATTTAATTTGAAGGTTTTTTTTTTCAATGAAGTGTCGTATTCAGTAAACACTCAAGCAAGGAAATGGTCAACATAATTCAATGTTTTGATGTTAACAAGCTACTTGTAGTACAAATTAGCAACAACGACTACGACGACGACGACAACAACAACAAAATAGAAGATGAAAGGGAAAAAAAGAAGTACGTACCCACCGTTGATTTATCCATCTATTCATATTATTCACATTATTCTATTTATATTACTTCCACTGCAGTTTAGGTGCATGTTTATGAGGAAAGAAGAACCACCAACTCTTCTTTTACAGTAATTCTTAAAGTTCATGCGTAGTTATTTAAATGTAATCTTATTCATCTAGTAATTTAGAAGCTGAAAAATTTTATCGAATCTTGAACGCACTTCACTACAACTTGACAGAGGGAAAATTGAAGTTGAAGTTTAATTCAATAAATAAACTTGAAAATAAAAGGTTTTTATTTGATGTGTACGGATAGCAGCAATAAACATAATACAAGCTTGTTCCTTCAATTCTAGCCATACAAATGCGCTGTATAATTCCTTGAGAGCAAATCATATTGGAGCACTCAAATTTTGTTTCTATTTATGCAAATTTAACTTTGTAGGAGAGCTTAGGTACTACAAAAGCACACAACTTGTTTAAGCACGTTTTTAAAAGCTTACCTACAACTTTAGATCAAATTACTTAATATTAACTTGTTCCTACAATCTAACTCATCAAAAAAACTAAAATATTAACTTAATAGATGATTCTATAGGTACTACCAAAATAAAAATATAACAATAACTTTCCCATTATCAAAACCTACAAGCAATATCCAAAGTAAGATTACTTGTGCCAACGTCTAAACATTAATCTTTGATGGACATATAAGCCTAAAGAGATATGGATTGCTCCATCATCATTTTCCTTGCTCTCTGACAAATATGAGTTATTTTGAATGAAAAGTAAAATGCATTCTTAAAAAGTCGATGATAGTATTAGTGGGGTTTTCCAAATAAGGACGATTCTTAGACTCATTACTCCAATAATAAGAGTCGATGATAGTTTGCGGATGATAGTAAAGAGGAACTCATGGTTATACTTGGACTTAGCCACTCAAATAGGATTGACTATTGGGTTAATTTTAGAAAACGCCCCTCAACTATGGGGGTCGTCTTAGAAAACCCCCATCAACTATTTTAACTCTAGTAACCTCCCCTCAATTATAGAGTTGTTGTAGATAACACCCCTCAACTTTTAAAATATTATTTATCCCTCATCAACTTTTCTCACTTAACCCTCTAAACTAATATAGTTTAAATCTAAAATAACAAACAATTTAAAATGACCATACTATCTCTAAGACATTAAATTTTTTTTACCATAGTGTTTCTTTTTAGCTTTTTTCTCGTTAAAAATAACTTTCATTTTATTTCCCAACTCTTCCTATTCCTCCATCTTCATTGCTAAGTTTACATGCAAATCTTTTTTCTTTTGAAACACTAGACTTCTTTTATTTTCTGTTTATCCATGTTTGTAATGTTTGAAATAACTGAAACTTTTAATTTTTTTTGAAGGTTAGTTTCCTTATCAAAACTCATCGAACTGAAGTCTAATATTTCGATTGGGTTGGGTTTTTTAAATCACATGAATTTTTTTTCAACCAATGTTATTTTAGTCATTGCATATTTCAAATTAATAATATTAGGGGGTTATTTGAAAAAAGTAGAAAGATAAAGGGGATTTT
>JBAKGM010000002.1:349494-363635 GCA_037177215.1 Asparagus racemosus
AGGGGGTTTAGTTATATTTTGAAAGTTGAGGGGGGTTATCTACAACACCATTAAATTTAGGGGGGGGGGGGGGGGGGTTGTTCCTAAAAATAGTTGAGGGAAGTTTTCTGAGATAAGCACCATAGTTGAGTGGGGGTTTTCTAAAATTAACCCTTGAATATTCGTTTGAGTCAATTCGGTCCCAAAAGATTAGTCTAGCTCATCTTATTTAGTGGGTCTTTCCACTCCTAACAGAACATATCATAGTCATACAACAAATAATTGATATATTTGTTCTCTCGGTGCAACATAGGTTAGTGGAATTTAAATATGAAGCGCGTGCTCTGAGAACATCTCAAAATACTTTCCATTGTGTCCAAATCATACATGACCCTCAAGTCTTTTTATAACTTTGGAGTCTAGTGCAAAGGGTTTGTTCACATAATATTAGAACAATCCAAGTTCAAATTTCACCAGTCACAAATTTATGCGGATGTTAAAGAATAGCATCACTATATGAGTAAAAGAATTTTAGCTCATGAAAAGGGGGTGCTCTACTCCAAATAAAAATGTATCTAGAGTGTAAAATTATAAGCCTCAATCGTCACTACAGCATGACATAGTCGAAAAGAACCCCGACGCTCTCTGTACCACATCCCCGACACTTTAGTGAAACTTCACGGTTATAACTTCTATACTCTTAACAACATCATAGATTCATAATACACACACTCATAAAAGTCGTAGCAGCGTATCAAATGGGCGGGCAAAGGAAAATGTTGGCCCTGGGAGTTCAACCACCACCTACCTCTTTTCTCCCTTGGCCAACAAACCCTTTTAATGAAACAATCAATTCCTCTCTCTCTCTCTCTCTCTCTCTCTCTCTCTCTCTTAACTCCTCCACAAATCCCCCAACTCCAAACTCAGTACTTCACTACAAATTACTCCCACATTGCCTCATTCCATCACATTATCCGCAAATGGGCTTCAGATCGTCGTTGGCCTTCGTTGGCCGCCTCATCAACGAGCTCGTGAGCTTCGTTGTCTTCTCCGCTCTCGACCTCCTCGATGTATTCCTCTGCCTTGTCTACAAGCTCGCCGACTACGCAAAGGAGGCCGAGTGGAAGCCTTGCTACTGCTCCTCCTCCTCCACCAACGACATGATCGCCAGCAGTGGCAACATTCTTGTCTCTGATGGCAATAACGGCCGGTCGAAGATTGTGTGCCTTTGTTCGTCCTCCAAGCTACAGCTTGAAGATATTTCTGATACGCTGTACTGTAGATCTTCTATTGTTTCTGATATTTCTCGCGCCACTGTCGAGGAGCTGAGAAGGAAGAAGGTTAAGAGATCGGCAACGACGACAGTGACGATAAACTCGACGATCGTGCAGATGTTGAAAGGGAAGATCGGCGGGCAGCAGCCGCATCCTGTTCCGAGGTGGTCGGATTGCGACTGCAAGACCTGCACTTCATGGAGCTCTGCATCCCGGAATTCTCTCTATGTCCATGTCCAAAGTCCTGATGGTAATTTTTTGTTTTTTACGGTCACTTTTATTCTTAAACTATTTTATTAATACTCAGCACTTAAAATTTAAGTGAGGATAAATTACCTTTCATTTCCAGTGAAAAAAAAGACAAATTTACTCTCCAAATTGAGGGCAAAAAATGCAGTGTGGTTTGAGATTACGAGGATGTATGTGCTACAGCAAGTATAATTGACAAAATCTCCATAGCAAATGATGCGTATATATATGTGCTACTAGTCCTATTTTTTAAAATAAAATAAAATAGATCCCATCCAATAAACTGACGTCTAAAACTTTGTTCCTAGACGGTTCGATCCCGGAGGAAGACGTGCTCTTCATCCACGGCTTCATATCGTCGTCAGCATTTTGGACCGAGACGGTGTTTCCAAATTTTTCGGAGTCAGCCAGGTCGAAATACCGGCTGATCGCCGTCGACTTACTAGGGTTCGGCGGGAGTCCGAAACCAGCTGATTCATTGTACACTCTCAGAGAACATGTAGATATGATTGAAAGAGTTATAGAGCAATACAATGTGAAGTCATTCCACATTGTAGCGCATTCTCTCGGGTCAATTCTTGCACTAGCCCTAGCCGTAAAATACCCTGATTCAATCAAATCACTCACCCTCCTTGCACCGGTAAGCAATAATAATAATAATAATAATAATAATAATAATTTACTTAACATAATCTTTCAATGTTGGACTTAACTACTCGTATATTTGGAATTCGTTACAGCCGTATTTTCCAGTACCGAAGGGGGAGCAGGGAACACAGTATGTACTACGGAAGGTGGCGCCGAGGAGGGTGTGGCCCTTGATGGCGTTCGGGGCGTCGCTAGCTTGTTGGTATGAGCACATAAGTAGAACTATATGTTTGCTTATATGCAAGAACCATAGGGTGTGGGAGTTTCTCTTCAAGCTCATCACCCGGAATAGGTACTAATCAATCATTGATCAATTGGGTTGGCTTGTTCTCGTCTATTTACTCTCTCCATCTTTATGAGCATTGGTTTCTGAGTAAATGCATACGGTGTGGGTCTAGCTAGCCTGACCGGTGAGATTTTGGTTAAGTACTTGTGTGTTGTGTGGGATTCTACCGGTGGGTAGATCTAGATAGGTTGAGTCGATTGTAACTTAAAAACTTTGGCGTGTTGACATTCACCCCCTTGGTCGAAATTTATCCCCTTGTTTCTTTTTAAACAAATAAATGTGGTGATATATAGTTCTTATTTGGACTGTAATGTACCATGTGGACCTTAATTAGAAAGGAAGGACGTAGGAGTGCTTCATGTGAAACCGTTGGACTGCTAGGATGACATCCTAATTAATAATCATGCACATGGCGTCAAGTGAAAGTAAACTAAGATCTAAGTGAAATGATTTAGTCTTGAGTTATTTGAAATGAATGTGAAAATCATTTACAACAAAATGCTGCAGCAGATTATGTTTATCAAGAAATTAATGTCATTTGTAAATAAATTTTGCACAGCCACATCCAACTAACAATAGGGATGTCGATAGTTGGTAGTGGTACAGTTATTAGCTATTTTTAGTACGGTACGATGCTAAACGTTTCATTGCTAAGACGCTTCACTTCTCAATGTAAAGTAGCTTTCCAACAACAATTATTGTCTCCTTTAATAGCCCTCGATTGACATTGAGGTACGACGAAGCATAGGAAGAAACAAAAGTGGATTAGATTATGAAATCTTCAAAGTTTTAGAAGTTGGGTTGATACAACTTTACTAAACTTCCAGTAAATACGTTGGCGTAATAAAAACGTTTTGGGCGGTGAATTACCTTGTGGTTTCGTGACCATTGTTGGAAGTTTGGTCCCCCACCAAAACCCACTTAGAGAGACCAAACAAGACTTAGTTCCAAGTCTCAACGGGATGGTCTAACCCTGAGCTTCACTAACCTTGGAAGACATATTAGAATCTTATAACTGTCCACATCATCCGTGGTTGGCAAAACCTTCCTAATTATTAGTAAAACCATTATCTGATTACACTCCAAGGACATAGATAATCATGCGTATTATTGGACCTCATAAAAACCTGTTTTTTTAATTTATTTTTTCTCTGTTTTTTATTTTTCTTTTGTTGATCTATCGTTATTATTATATTGTTGTTGCAAATAGTAATTGAAGCTCCAATTATACCGAAATGAATGGTCACTAACTATGCATGTAAATTTGTAACATGTAGGATAAAAACATTCTTGATGGAGGGCTTCTTCTGTCACACGCACAATGCAGCATGGCACACCCTACACAATATCATCTGTGGCAGCGCTGACAAAATTGACGGTTATCTAGACACAGTGAGAGATCGTCTTAATTGCAATGTTACCGTGATCCATGGAAGAAAAGATGAGGTTCTTCCCATCGACTGCAGCATTGCAGTCAAGTCCAAAATTCCTCGAGCCAACATTAAGATAATCGATAATAAAGACCATATCACCGTCATCATTGGAAATCAGAAATCTTTCGCCAGAGAACTTGAAGAGATTTGGAACAACACTAAGCAACGGTGAGCGAGAAATTATCCTATGATCTCTACCCACAAGATAGTTGATTCATCAAGAGAAGAATAATCTTTGGAAATCTAAGGATCGGCAGTTTCTGGAGCATCATCTATCAAATGGATAGGATCATTGGATAGTTTCAAGATAATGAGATATTTGAAACACGATTAAAATGAACAAAAATTGTGGAAAAATAACCGTAAAATTTCAAAGAAGAATAGGTGCTAAAGTAGCACTTTGCTTGGTGGGTTGAGGAATTCTTTTCCTCTTGAAATCTTCGTACGATCAAGCTGTATTGTCCAATTATAATTTTTTGTTTATACTTTAATTTTAACTATTTTCACAGTGTTGTGCTGGTCGTTCAACTATCTGTCTCAAAGTTTATGGGCAAATGATTGATAAACTAGGGAGTGCAGAAAATAACTATATAATTAAGGCCCCTTATTTATTATGTATTTTACTATGTTTCTCATTTTGTTGAATTTAGACTGTTTTTTCTCCTACCTGGATGCCAGCAGTGCATTAAATAGTGGTCACGTTAGTGTGTTGCATTCTTTGTCTGAAAGTTAATTACTGAGGAGCCATAACTACTTAGAATTACAGAGAATGCAAGCTTACAACTCTTTTGAGCTGTTGTTGCCAACCATATACTTTATTCATGTTTTTATTGTAGGTGGATAATGAAGATATTATTTGCTCAATAATAACAGTCTATGGGTATAATTTGAGTAAAAAGTCAAGATGTGTATACTTCAAAAGGAATATGATGTTAGTTAATCATGTTAATTAATTAGAATCTATAAATGAGTAACAATTGTCAAGATATACGTAGACAAATAATACATAAGGAGCATTTCTATCTATCTATGCTCATTTTGAGAAGAAAGGGATCTAGATTAATTAGATAGCTCATCAATACCAGTGTTAGTTGAGCTAGAATAATGATGGATGTGATCTTTAATTAGGTAGATATCTGAAACTTTCTTGAGTGATATATAAAACAAGCAAGTGCAAAGTACTTGTAAGTAGAGACTAAAGATCAAGTATGTTGCATTAATTGGGGGTTTATGCACTGGCAAGCATGGCCTAAGTCATAAATTATTATAATTATGTTGCTAGGTGTAAGAATATTTATGGCTCAGCAACCAGAGAAAGAGAAGAACATGGGAATGTGAATCGGACACAGTGACGCTTGTTGCTCACACTTGGATGAGAGTCTCAACAAACTTCACCAAGTTTAAACACCCATCTCTCTCTGGAACCCTCTCACTCGCTCATTCTGTACTCATGCATGTTAGCTCGCTTCACTCGGATTCACTATATTTTTGAACAAAATGTCAGCAAGACCATAGAAAATTGGCTAAATCGCACTTAAAACACCGCAAAGTTTCTCAGCCCTATCACTGTGTTTCCTTATTTTCAACTGAATATTCTTATATAACACTTACATGCTAATTTTATAACTTTCTAATCGTTAATATGTGTTAATTTTTTAATTGGACATTTCTTTACTCTATTTTAAAGTAGAATTAAGATAAGTTTGAAAAATAGTTTTAGTGATATAATAACAACTTTAACAATACTAACAGTTAAAAGCTCTAAAATTAGCATGTAAGTATCATAGAAAAACATTCGATGAAAATTTTCACCTTTGCATGACCGATTATATTAACGTGTCAGTTTTTTAACAACTTATGGCATTTTATGCCACAAAAATAAAACTTTTGATATATAAATGATAGGGCGGATGAACTTTCTGGTATTTAAGTGTAATTTTTAATCACAGATCACTGAAAGAAATCAGAGTAAACAATTATAGAACACAGAGATTTATCAAGATTTTACAATCTACGTGAGTTTCTACATCCTTGGAGCCCATGAAGAATAAACGAAGATTTATCGTCCATAGCCAATGTTTTTGGGGCCTACAAGCCCAACGTGAGTCTTATATAAATCTATAGTAAGCTCTCCAACGTTTTGGCCCACAAAGCCCAAAAAGATCACATTTATTGTGTATGTTCACTCTCTCCCCTACGATCTCGTGGTTGTTAATGTCACCCCCAAAATCAAAACTCTACGCAAACCTAGCACTCGAGATCTGAACCCTAACGAAGCTTGCTCTCCTAGGCCAGCTAGGGCATCCATTATCACCACCGCCGTCCGATCACCGGCTATGGACTGCTGTCTCCGTACGAACCCCTTCCGCCTCTGCTCCGGCCTCAAGGTGCTCGGCTACTTGATGATCGCCGTCGCCGCCGCCATCACCGCCGTCACCTACTACGCCGTCGTCTTCGTCGTGTGGGGCCCGCAACTCCTCGACGGAGACGCCCTCGCCTACTGTATAGTCATCGCCTTCAATATCTTGGTAAAAAGATTTCCTTTTGATTTTGACTGTTGTTAGTTGTTGATTCTGAAAGAGAAATGTTTTATTTTTAGGGGTTTTTGCCAAAAGGCCCGATGGTTTACCTGCTTTATTTATAAGCTCAACTAGTTTGCTTTGTACTTTTGAAACCAATCATGTTTATATATTTATCTCTAAGCTAAATTCTCAAATAAAATGTAAGTTAGTGGATCCACCTTAAACTCTTCTAAAAATCCCAAATTACCCCATATTTTCTCTCTCCTCTCTTTTTCTTCCCCCTCATTTAATCCCCCTCTCACCTCCTTTACTCTGTTCTTTCATTCTTAAAATATCACGAACCCATTAATTACTCCTCAACTCCATAAACTGCATAAGGTTTGATTGCTCAGTTTCGGTGGAGATTCATCACTTTTTTTTGGTATTTTAGGGCATAATATTTGTCATTTACTTAACTTTTAAATTTGTAGCATTAATTTCTCATTTTCTTCATCAAAATTATTTTATATTATCATTCATGAATCCTCATGGTTGTTTATTACAACTAATACAAAAAAATAATTCTAAAAAAATTAAAATGTCAATATTAATTTCAGAATTAGATTTAATTTTAGAATTTTGATTTAATTTCAGAATTGTGATTTTAATTTTATTATTTTGATTTTAATTTGTTGTGAGATTAAATTTCATAGTTAGTTAAATTTAGTTTAAGTTGACTTTCTTTGATAGAATTTGCACATTTTATTTATTTTTTGTGACAAACAGATATGAATGAAAATTTGTACTGTACCTTCACCGAAACCCGCTATACTTTAACCAAAACGTGTTATACTTACAGAAAGAAATATCTGCTATATTTTCCTCAAAATCTGCTATACTTTCACCAAAACATGTTAGACTTACGGAAAACTCTGCTATACTTTCATCAAAACCTGCTATACTTACAGAAATACCTGCTATACTTATGGAAAAATCTGCTATACTTTCATCAAAACCTGTTATACTTATAGGAAAATCTGCTATACCTATAGAAATATCTGCTGTACTTTCACCAAAACCTGCTATACTTATAGAAATATCTGTTATAGTTTCACCAAAATCTGATATACTTACAGAAAAACATGCGATACTTTCACCAAGACCTGCTATACTTACAGAAAAGCACGCTACATTTAGCGAAAACCTGCTATACTTTCACCAAAACATGTTATACTTACAGTATTGGTAAAAGTATAGCGGGTTTGGTGAAAGTATAGTGTGTTTTGGTGAAAGTACAGTACAAATATTCATTCATCTTTGTTTGTTAAAATAAATAAATAAATAAAATGTGCAAATTTTATCAAAGATAGTCAACTTAAATCAAATTTAACTAACTATGAAATTTGGTCTCACAACAAATAAAAATCAAAGTTATGAAATTAAAATCGTAATTCTAAAATTAAATTATAATTCTGAAATTAAATCTAATTCTAAAATTAAAATTAACATTTTGATTTTTTTAGTATTATTTTTTCATATTAATTGTAATGAACAACCATGAGGATTCATGAATAATAGTGTGAAATAATTTTGATGAAGAAAATGAGAAATTTATGCTACAAATTTAGAAGTTAGTAAATGACAGCAGCATACCTTAAATTAAAAGATTAATGAATCTCCACCAAAATTGAGAGAGAGAGAGAGAGAGAGAGAGGGAGGGAGGGAGGGAGGGAGGAGTAAATTGGGATTTTTATAAAAGTTTAAAGGGGACCCACTAACTTATGCATTGTATTTAAGAATTTGGGCTTAGAGATAAATATATAAAGATGACTGGGTTCAAAGGTACAAAACAAAGTAGTTGGGCTTAAAAATAAAACATGGTAAACCATTGGGCCTTAAGGAAAAAAACTCCTTTATGAGGAGTAAATTGGGATTTTTATGAAAGTTTAAAGGGGACCCACTAACTTATGCATTGTATTTAAGAATTTGGGCTTAGAGATAAATATATGAAGATGACTGGGTTCAAAGGTACAAAACAAAGTAGTTGGGCTTAAAGATAAAACATGGTAAACCATTGGGCCTCAAGGAAAAAACTCCTTTATTTCTAATATGCACAAATTGCAGAAACTAGACAAATTTTGATCTGTAGCCAAATATGAACTGAGAATCGTAGGCTATTGATATTTGATTATCAAATCTTTTTTAATGTTGGAATTCAATGAAATCATTATTGAACGCAATGGCTTTCCATTCGTGGAATAGGTGTATTGCTGATGTTCTCATGATGAGAAAATAGAAAAAGAATATAAAAAGAATAAAAAGATAGTTCATAAAAGAGAGCTGGATGAACTAATAAAGTTCAGTTTTTAACTTATATAATAAATCTTCGAAGCTATCATGGTATCTGAGAAATGGTGAGTGATCCGAGTTCAATTGCATGCTAGGTTAGAACTAACATGTTTATCAATGTGCTAGACATGAAGCTTCATATAGTTGATGTTTTAGACAAATAGGTTCAAGGGTTAAAATAGAATCGTGCGAAGAGAGAGAACTTGGAAAGAATGGTTAGTCGATGCACAAATAATACAGAATTGTGTTGTCCACTGTCCATCTGTGATGAAAGTTACATATGTTGAGCCATATAGTCTTTGTTTCCGAACGAAACTGATATACGTCCTCTTATTTTTTAAAATTTTCCAGTCAAAGCTGAAGATATCATCAATATGATAGTGTAAGTTTGTGTAAACAATAAGCACGCAATGCTGCAGTTTAGCGTTGTATTTCTGCCATCGAGAGCTGAAGTTCTAGATATGATGTTTCTGTTAAAGTCTTTCATTAGGAATTCCCTTTAAATCCTCAAATAATGGAACTTCAACATGTGTCATGTTAGTTAACACTGATGTGTCATGGTTGAGTAGTAATTATTTTAATTTGTTAACAATGACACATTGATACTGGCCATTGTTTCCCTATGCTAATCCCAATCCATCCCCTGCATTTCTTTTTCTCATCTTTTGAGTAAACACAAATATGAACTTTCTTCAAGGATGTACTTTCATGCAGCTTATTCTAGCATCATGGAGTTATTTTATGGTTGTTTTTCGTGATCCTGGTACTGTTCCTCTTAACTGGAGGCCTACTTTCGATGAGGAGAGTTTGGAAACTGGCAGTTCAATGACGTCTGATTATGTTACCCCTGAATCCAGGGCCTATGCATGGACCTCAGAAGTGATGGAAAGAAGACCAGGTGTTGGTTATTGCAATCGTTGTCAAAACAACAAACCACCCCGCTGCCATCATTGTTCTATTTGTGAGTCATTCAGTTACTTGTCTTTCTCTTCTTGGTTAAAGCCATCATTTCTTTCTGTTCTAGATTTAGTTTGGAACTTACATGACTAGATAGTGTCTGTGGACGAAGAGCCATTATTGGATATTGGAACCCATCAAAGCTATGAACCAATTGAATGTTTGTTTATGCTTTTCATGTAGGTCAAAGATGCGTGCTTAAGATGGATCATCATTGTGTGTGGGTTGTCAATTGTGTTGGCGCAGGCAACTACAAGTTTTTCCTCCTTTTCCTGGTATGCCTTCAAATTTGCTGGTTTGAAAAGATAAATTCATTTTCGTCATGTTTACTTTTATATATTAGTTTGATTATATAACACTGAAAATATGTTTAGAAGAACACATTTTCCTCCTAGAAGATCGTCATGGAATCCAAAACTAACTGAAACAACCTAGAATAGGAAGTAATGGGGGCTGAAGGCATTTTGGTGGCTTTAGTTCTGGCAAATGCATTTATGAAATACGGAACACATTCATATCAATAGTATTTTCATGTAAGGCCCATTACTTACATTTTACTGTTAAATGACACTTCCCTTGCATTGTTAGAAATCTCTCTAACCAATCTATTTTTAATTTTGATTGTTCAGCTGTACACTTTTCTTGAGACGGTTTTGGATACTCTTGCCTTGCTTCCACATTTTATCAAATTCTTTGGAGATGCAATAAGTCACTCTGGTTCTTCTGGCAATCTCGCTGTCACATTCTTAGCATTTAGTAAGTTCCTCCCTTAACAACACTACTCTATTATTATGCTGCTAAAGTTCTAAACCACCTGTTCTTTTGAACCAGTCCTCAATTTGGCATTTGCACTAAGTTTGCTGTGTTTCTTGATTATGCACACATCTCTTCTATTCAGCAATACAACTACGATAGAGGTAAGATATTTCTTATACGTTCTTGTCACTCACATTATTCAACTTCTTTGAGAATATCATGTTTGCTAATTTCTTCTCTTGTTCCCCTGTTTTTACTAAGCACATCCTAGCAGCTATCTTATACATTATGTTGGAGTATATCTCCTAATAATGTCATCCTAGTTTCAGGTCCATGAGAAGAAGAAGGGTGTTATATGGAAATATGACCTGGGAAAAAGGAAGAATTTTGAACAGGTTAAATCACATGCTTCCATAAATTTTAATACTTGGAACGTGTAATTTGCACTTTGTATTGACTGGTGCTCCTTTTATACATTTGTCACAGGTTTTTGGAGCAAAAAGGTTGCTATGGTTTCTGCCAATGATTTCAAAAGAGGATTTGGAAAACATTCCAGCACTTAAAGGCCTTGATTTTCCAGTCAGATCCGATGCAGAGACGTAAGGATCGTAAGGTCTGTCCATTCATTATATGTGCCACATCGTCATTGCAGTGATATTCATTAATTAAACGAGCAGTAGATATGATTTCTTTTGATAGTTAGGAAGTTGTTTCGTTGTTATCATCTGTACGTATAGTTGTTGTGGTGATATTCATCCGTTAGTGTAGCAGCATCCGATGTAAATTGTTTTGATGGTTAAAGTTGTTTATATCGATATCCGATAAAATTAGACAATTTCATTGTATTTTAGATGCACACATTATAGAAAAACTGAAGGTTCTTCTTATTTCAGTTTGTGATACAGAACTGATCCATCATTAAAAATTAGTACCATCAGAATTGCTTATCAATTATCATAAACTGAACTCTTTCATCTTTGGCGTATCATCACTCTCTTTTGTTCTAGATATTATGATGATAGGTCAGATAATATTTATTTCACATATTGACTTTCGATAACAAGACACTGTGCTGACGTCAATAGAGAGTAATCCTTAAAAAGATTTGCAGCATGTTAAATCTAAACTTACTAGTTACTGAAAATTGCATGTTAATATTTATCTATAATATTTATCTCACATATTTACTTTTTGATAACAAGACACTGTGTTGATGTCAATGCAGATAATCCTTAAAAGAGATTTGCAGCATGTTAAATTCCAACTTATTAGTTACTGAAAATTGCAGTTACGTAGTGATCCTGTCACCCACTTTTGTTTCCAAAAGTAGGAACTATGTTGTTAGTCAGTCTCATTTAGTTTCCAAACTAGACAACATCACATATACAAACTCACAAGAACAACATCCAATGAAACGAAAGTATCAAAGAGAACACAAGAATAGAACAATTCTGTAAGTGCAGCAGACATCAAATATTGGCACCAGAAACACTGACGCTCAAATCTATGCCATTCCTCGCCCATTCAGCCTCAGGGATCACTTCCTTCGTGCATTCTCCTGTCGGGAACAACACTACCGCAATCTTCCTTGTTTCTTCTTCAGTCATCTTCTGCTTCCTCGGAGCCTTCTTGCAATTCAATTTCAACAGAGGGCTTCTCGTGATCCCATCAATCGAAATCCTGTAAGTTATCACAATTTATAAATAAAAAAAATCCTTCAAAAATACTTGATATTGATAAGTGGATGATTGAAGAAATGGGACGTACCCGGAGAGTGCCATCCTCTTATTTGGTGCAGGAGTGGAGAAATCAAAATGTGATTGGCGAGCGGAAAGAACCTATTTCAATTTCATTTCATTTCGTGTTTATATCAGGCTAATATCGATTCTATACAAATGAATTAGAGTTGAGGTTAGACTTACGGCCTTGTGGAAGGACCTGGAGACGAGGAGCGCCTGTTTCAGATCGCCATGGTTGAGTTTGCAGAGGATTTGGACCTTTGATATCAGAATGCATAATTAAGTTCAAACTTTAGAGATGAAAAAACTTAGAGAGGAAGCAGATTAGAGAAGAAGAGGGGGTTTTTACCAGCGTGTCCAAAGGGAGAGATGCAATGGAAACGCTCATGGGAGAAAATGGAGAAGAGATGAATTCATTCCGTTGCTTTGTTGCTTTCTTAGAGAAGTGGTGGTGTTTAGAAACTACCTATAACCGCTCTTGTCTTTTCAAAACTAGTAGTGATATCAAGTGAATCGTGGGGGTATTGCTATCAGAAATAGATGGTTCTGATTCAATCTTGCATAACTGAAGATGATATACGGTTGATTAATATTGTGCCATTGAATCGTTACACTCAGAATATGCACAGATGAAACCATCCATAACTAAGATGATATCCATAACAGTAACAATTGAGACACGTTGGGTGTGTTTTGGCAAGTTGACGCTAATCCGGTTAATGTCTTAAAACGGGCTAGGATTGAACCAAGTTAGGGTTGGCCTAAAGATAACCTAGATAAGAGTCTTTTTTTTTTTCCAAACTAAAAAGAGCTAGTCTAAGCTTGTACAAGTTTTTGCCAAACATAATTTAGACTCCTATCCAAGTTAGTGGGTGAGTTGCCAAACGAGCCCATTGGGTTCAATTTATGATTTAAAATCAATTATTTCCGTCGGCACAAAAACTTAATTGTGCGTCTGTATATGTATCTCATCCCATCTCTGACTTTAATATCATGAGGCTCACTGAAAATTTTCCACTAGAGTAAATTATTGTTATGAAGGGCGACGAGACTATTAAAAGTGCGCATGGTCAAGCATATCCCCGAGATATCCATGTTTAAGTGACTAGCTTAATGAATGCACATGAAATCATGTACATGATATCTTACTAATTCTAAAATGCAACAAGCTAGCCAAAGTTATTAACTAGTCTAACATCATTTTCTGTAGTGATAAGTATAATCCTCGTAGTACATGAAGGACTTGTTCATGCCCAAACTTTTTCTTCAAAGGGATATTTAATGATGGAATAATGTTTTAAGACACCACTCAGTCCAAAAAAAGGCATTTTTCAAGGATCGAACAGAGATAGTAATGCTTATCGCGATCACATTATTCTGTAGAAAATATAGTTTCCCTCAGCAGTATAATTTGCTGAAATTTTGTGGTGGGGATTTAATTTAGCATATCATATGGAAAGCAAAGTAAATGTTATTAGAGAACCAAATCATGATTAACGCGGGTGTTTTAAAGTAAGGAAAAGGAATTTTAGCCACCAAACTGTGTTGGTTCAGAAACAGAAAAAGAAGCAACCATTTAAACGCAAGTAGTGATCCTGATCACTTTCTTAATTGTTTAACAAAAGTTAACAACGACTCTCTATGTCTTAATTAATTCTTAAACAATTAATTAAGCCAAATACTAAGATTCTTAGTTATCAGCCACGAACTCCATGCTTCTGCGAACAGTATCAACAATGTGCTCGCTATATGACGAACAAGATACTTATTTATTGAAATTTTCGTTACTGTGTTTCGAGTTTGTGACCTCTCTTTATTCTTGGACGTCATGCTTTTGACATGTTAATTTTCTTATTATTATTACTATCAATTATATGTTTTTTTTTCTTTTTTCTTTGTATAGCATGCAATAGATATGACAAAATCATGACAACATAACTACAAATAAACAAGAAACAAACGTGATATAT
>JBAKGM010000002.1:386934-410887 GCA_037177215.1 Asparagus racemosus
ATATATATATATATATATATATGTGTGTGTGTGTGTGTGTGTGTGTGTGTGTGTGTGTGTGTGTGTGTGTGTGTGTGCTTACCTAAAAAAAGTCCAAGCAAAATATGAAAATGCCATTCTTGTCCTCATCAGTTTCTTTCTCATCAAGCGTATTCGTCAAGACATCGCTTCTCTTGAAAATGAAAAAAAACTCACGGCTCAAACCCTAGCCGAGGTATGTAATTTTTTCTCTCAATTTTTTTCATGAAGTGATCAATTATTGTGCCTTGTAAGGTTTTTTTCTACAACGTAACTTTACACCTACATGATGATCCTCTATGATTAGGTTCTTATAGTTTAGCCAAGTGGCCTCAATTGATTGATTTATGATGATTCTCCCTGATTTCCTTGCTCTTTGTAGCCATGACTGAAAAATTTGATATCCATGATATAAGCCCCAACGTTGAAAATCAATTGACTAATTCATGATGGTTCTTTTCAAAGTTATTGCGGATTTTGATGATGTGCTAATTTATACCAAATTGATGTGTTATATGGTTTGAGTTTCTGCAGTCCACAATTGTAGCATTAGAAAATATCTTTTTATTCAAATTATTCAATAAATATTTAAATTATTATGACTTATTTCTAATGTAGTTAATATTACACCTCCAATCAAATGGCTTCCTGATGCATGTTCTCTTTCTATTGCTCTTCATGGCATAAGCCAACTACAGTAATAGGGTAATTTTCAAGTCCATGGGCCAAAACAACATGCTTGGGCTAGTTAATATTGTGGCACAAACCCAAAATTGGCTGTACATAAATAAATATCCTGCAGGCAATAATATGATACAAATGAATTATACAGTCACCCATGTTGTATCTCTAGGAATATAAGAAATTTAGACTCGTGCTACTATTTGTCGGATTCTTGCGGAATGAAAACTATTTAACTGTGTATTAACTCACGATCAAGGGATGTACACGCACTCTCAAAATTTATTGGACTTTTAGTGTGTTATTGATGAAGATGAGATATATTGAATCTGTAATGTGTTCCTACGTGATTGAATTTATTTGTTACATAGTTTCATGCACAACAATATTTATTTGTTACATAGTTTCATGCACAATGATAAATTAGCAATATCTCTTCTATCTAGTTGTGTGATAGCCACTACCTTAAAGCCATTTTTTCCGGGATGATTGAAAAGGATGTCATAAAGTAACTTATAATCTTATAAATTTCTTTGTTTTAATTAGGATACATGATGTGCATGGTTCCTGGGATGAAAGAGGAAAGAAGGCAAGATTGGATTATTTCAAATGGACACCCGAGATGGAAGATGAGTTGCTAAGGTTGCTCGTAGAGGAGGTCAAAAATGGAAATAGACAAATGGAACATTTAAAATGGATAATTCAACAGAATATCATTCCTGTACTTGAAGCCAAATTTAGTTGTCGATTTAAATATGATAATGCCTATAACAAATGGAAAATTTGGAAAAGAAGACTTGAACCAGTTGAGACAATCATGAAGAATAGTTCTAGATTTGGCTGGAAATGGGATCCCCATAATCAAAAGCTGACTTGCTCAGAGGAGACATGGCAAAATATTATACAGGTTAAGTTAGCTAACCAACACAGTTATATATATTGTAATATTTTTCAGTTATTTTCATAACGTACTGATCTAATATTATTTACATGATAGGTTCATCCAAGTACACCTCATCTAAAGGATAAAATATTTGAAAATTTTGAAGAATACAGAATGGTTGCAAGTAATCATGAAGCAACGGGTAAAGGCACATGCGGACTAAGTGCTAATGGAATAGATGATTCAAGGCTAGAGAATGTATCAAGAGAAGGCAGTTTTGGAGATGATACCTTTTGGGATTCTAGAGTATTTAGTGATCCATGTGAAAATATAGCACCACAAAGTAATGCTAAAGGGTCTTCGATCTAGCCCAATTGAGTCTATTCCAGCTATGACTAATGTAGGTCGACAACGTCGTAGGACAAGCATTGGAGCAACTAGTTCTTCTGCATCGAATCATAGTGTCTTCCATGAGATAGCTAAAGAGTTTGGGGATGTTAATAAGAATATTGATCGCTTAGTAACCGGTATGGAAATGATGCAAAGTAAGAATTCACGATGGGTTAAAGCAGTGAAAAGTACACCTGGGTTTACTAGCGATGAGAGGTGGAACATACTTAATAGCAATATCAACCAAGACTTGAAGGATGATTTTCTAGAGATGGATGAGAATGAACGCCGTGACTTTATGCTTTGGAGGCTTGCAGAATTAAATTAATTTGTAGTGTTATAGTTTTTTAAGTTGTCGATGGAATTTTTATAGTTTTCTTGAACTGTAGGCTTGCTTAGTCATAGTAGTTTTGTTTGAGTAGTAGTCAAGTTCAAATTTCTAGCACATTGCAAAGGCAACATGAGAGATGATATTTTATATTTATTTATATTATTAGAGTTGTTTTATGTAACTAGTACATTTGGACTAGTTAAAATATAATTTCATGCTTTTTAATATTTTATGCGTTGTTTTTAGAAATCTATGTCTAGAGTGGGTTTTGCATTTGGAACTTACTTTTTTTATGGAGTTTTTTTTCAAGCTTTGAGGTTTAAACATGTGCTTATGTATTTGTAACCATAGAAAATTACTTAACTAATAGTAATTTTAATACTTATTATTTTATTGTGGACTTATAATTCATTTGTATCATATTATTGCTTGCAGGATGAATTAGACAACTAATGAGTCTACCATAAACTTTGATGAAAATACAGATGACTATATATTAATTCAAATAATTAACGCAGTTGCACAAGTAACAAGAGCAATTGCACAGGTTGCATAACTTCTTTCAGTGATAGAGTTTCAGGAACGTCCCCATCTTGGTATACGACATGCAATTACAGATCTTGGTCAGCAATACTTGATGTCCAAGATGGAAGACAATCCACACAAGAATTTCATAGAATATACCACATGTATCCTGACTGCTTTATGAAGTTGTGTATGGTTTTACGTGGAAGAGGACATATACAAGACACTCATTTTATTAGTGTTGAAGAGATGGTGGGTATTTTTCTTCTTACCGTTAGTCAAAATCAAAGATATTTTCTTTCATGTGAAAGATTTGATCGGTCTCGGTTTGCAATAATTACTTGCTTCAATAAGGCATTGAAAGCTCTCGTAGAGTTATCCCCTTCCATGATGGCATCTCCTCCCGCTGAACCACCAAATAGAGTTAAATCAAACCCTCGATTTTGGCCCTATTTTAAAGTAATAAATATTCTAATATTATAGTGCGAGTTATAGATAGTTGTAATAATAATTAAACAACTAGTGTATAGCTGTACTTTCAGGACTGCATCGGTGCGATTGATGGGACTCATATTTCATGCATGGCACCTAGTGACATAACCCCTTACCGTAATCGTCATGGCACTCTCTCTCAAAATATTCTGGCAGCATGCACATTTGACCTCAGGTTCATCTATGTTTTAGGGGGATGGGAAGGATCTGCAAATGACACTAGAGTATTGAAGGATGCAATGAGCAGGCCAAATGGACTTCCACTTCCAAATCGTAAGATATGTATTTAGTTTTCAATTTCATAATAACTTTTACTTAACATTTTATGTTTATTTATTATTGCAGACAAATTCTATCTTGTGGATTGTGGTTATCCAAATAGGTTTCAGTTCTTAGCTCCATATCGAGCTATGACGTACCACCTCTAAGAGTTTGGCAATAGTCGTCAACAGCCACGAAATAAACAGGAGTTGTTTAACCATCGACATTCGTCTCTCAGGAATTGCATCGAGCGTATATTTTGTGTTTTTAAGTCACGCTTCACTATTTTTAAAAGTCAACTTCCTAGATTTTCATATGAGACTCAAAAGAAAATGGTACTTGCATGTGTGGGTTTACATAACTTTTTGAGTTTTGAGGGCTCACAAGATGATTTTGATACTTCTGACCTTCCTTCTGAGCCACCACGTAATATTGCTCCTCCTAATGATGATTCTGATGAGGACGTATTACAAAGTCAACAAACACAGCGCACGACAGCAAGAACATGGCGTAATTCTATGGCAGAAAGCATGTGGAATGATGGAATACATATCTCTCAAGGATTATAGCTCTTAAGAAAGTAATTTAATATAGTTTTTACATGGTTGAACACTAGTTATTTTCTTTTATGTACTTGAACAGTAGTTATTTTCATTTATGTGCTTCTATACTAGTTATCTTCTTTTATGTGGCATTGTTTAAACTGTTTAAACGAATTAAAGGAGGAATTTAGCTTTGTTGTTGTCATTCGTTAATCAAAATGAGGGTGGTTTCTCAAATTAACGTTTAGTTTTTGCTAAAAATCATTATTTAACAATAATCTAATTTGAAATTCCAAATTCAAATAATCCATGAATCTAAACTTCAGTCCGAGAATCCGACAATCAGTCCAGAAATCCAAAGCAAAAGTTCACAAATCCAAAGTGAAAGTTCAAGAACCCAAACCAAAAGTTCAAGAACTCCACTCAAAATTAGAAATCCAAACCAAGAATCTGGGGCTCTAACCAAAAATTCATAGTCCATATCCTAATCCGAGAATGTCGGATTCATGGACAATTGTCCGAGTCCGAACCAACAATCCGCAACGAATAACACCCCCTCAGAAAATTTCAAAATAACCCAAGTATGATTAACCATATTGTATGACAACATAGAAAAAGTTCTGACTGTTCATAGAACAAATCATCTCAAGCATCACTTTACTTAATTCCAGTCAGCTGGCTCAAAATATATAAAATAAGAGATAAGCATCAGATAGAATCGTATGATACAATTACATAATAGATAACCAACACGTCACTGCGGGATACTCTTACTACAATAAGATCTCAAGGTAAAATGTCAAGAAAGAACAATTGTTCACTCTCTCCATTTTTCCCCGGCAGAGAACAATACATTAGCACAAGTTTCTGACAACAGAAAACCCATTTCAATAGTGCAAAAACCCCTTGTCTATCATACATAATATCCTCAGTAAAATATAGAATATACTTAGTAATTATTCGCACAGATACAGTAATCATTCCAGCTATTGAAGCAAAATCCTTAGTCCTATTCAGTATCAGCATACCATCTAAAAAAACTTAGACAATAACTAGCCCCTACAAATGCATTCTTCCAGCATAAGACACCGAAATACTGAGAAGAGGGGACATTCCACCAAGAACTACAAGATCAGAATTCATGAAAGTATCACCAGAGAAATCAAATTTAAGGATTTAATACAAGCCATCCCATTTATTTGATGCAGCGAATTAACATTCTTGTGAGCCCTGAGTGATGGTTACTAAATTAGCTAATTCTCGTAACAAGTTCGTCTCATGGCTTTCGCAATCCCAGTGAAAAGAGTGGCCATTTATATGTAACATGCTTTTAGATATTAAGGGTGCAATAATATTTGGGGGGAAAATGTGGCGCGTATTTAAACAGAAATCATGTACAGTGTCATGCAGCAGATTGAATTCGAATTCTCACATACTGAACTATGTGAAGTGGCACGCAGAACATTTTAAAGATTAAAGAATTGGGAAAATCACCTGTGCCTCACCGCCTTGATTCATCATTCTAGCAGCACCAAATTTACATCCGATTGTTCTTCACAATAACAAATTATCTTGAACAAAATAAATATAGAAATGTACAGTATTGAAGTAGAACCCTACACTTTGCAGTAATTACCTTCAAAAGACCCACCTTTTAAATCCTCTACAAAACAGAAAATTTTGAGCAACGTGAGAGATTTCTATAGGAATTTGCTCCAAAAGCAGACATACATGTTTAAATGAATGAGGACAAAGGATTTTCTCCAACCGGTTTAGGCATTAGCAAAATTGGGTACGTGCATTCAGCAATAAATCCAATTTCGTTAGCATGTAAACTAAACACTTGCACGGGAAAAAAAAAACCCTTATAGAATCTGCGAAAGCCATAAACTACCCTCACCTCCATCAAAATCTACACAATTTTTTTACTGTAATCATGTTTTTCCAAAAGATATACAAAGAATAACAAAATTGAAGTGGGAAGCAACAAAAAAAAACTAACGGAATTAAATTACTGGATACAAGCGTAGATCCATCGTGAATTAGGGTTTTTAACTCTCTCAATAAACAGAAAGATGAGGACTTGACGGCTGACCTTGGGATGAAGAGGACTTGAATCGCTGACGTCGCCGTTATCGATGACGGAGAAGACAGAGGAGAGATCGAAGGAAAGAGAGGGGGAGGGATTTGGGGATGATGATGATGGTTCGCTCGTCGGGATTTCTCCGAGTCCACGATCCTAAATTGGGAATTACCATTTTTCCCCCTCGATATAAGGAGACTCGCTAAAAGGGCCTTTCCAGTGGAGAGCTTATACTATTGAAGTCAGACGATTGGAGGCCCAAGTCGACTATTTGTCAATTTGTTGTTTTATTTAGGCCCACCTTGGCCGAGCGCCCACCTAACTCTTTATGAAATGAATTTGGCTGGCCTGCTACTCCGACAAAATAAATAAAGGGAAACAATTTCTGAGCTGTGAAATATTTTCCTGGTGAAAATTCCAGACACCAAAACTTTTAAAGGCTAATAGTAGCTTTACTTGCATGCGGGTTCAGAAGTCTAAGTTTTAGCTCATTTATGAAAGCCTAAATACACATCAAACACTTTTAAACCACTTAAAATATGCTCAGATATCCGATATCGAACTATTTTGTTTTGTTTTTACAAGAAAATACCAACAATGTCTCTATATTGAAACTAAGATACTTAACGGTGACACTAATTTTTTTAATGGAGTTTGAGAGAGGCCTTTTTTTTTTTGTTGCGGGGGCGGGCGTGGTTTTGTCTATGTTTTTTGTTTTAGCATTCAAGTGGAGAATGTTTGACTGTTGCCTTCTAAAGTCTTTTAAGAACGGTGTTGAGTTTCACTATGTTAATTAGCAAAACTATGCAATTCGCAATATAAATAACTCAACTAGATGAATATTTTGACAGTAAAAGATATATAAAATCAAAACCATAAACACAGATATTTCTAATGATGTTTGCTCCAAGCCAGGGCTACATACTCGAAGAGCGGAGTTACATCGCGCTAGATCATTGTCAAGCATTTTCATTCTCAACCACTATCTCAACTTTTTCTCTCTCTCAAATAACCTGAAGGATTCCTCCCTTATCTCTATGTTTAGTCATTCTGTCACTCGATTTTCACCCGTCTTTAGAAAAAACCGAAATGCGTAATAAAGTTAAAATCCTAGACTGAATTAATATATATTTATCAAAATACACTTGTACGTAACAAGATGTTACGCATCTAGAACCAGTGACGAGAGGATCTCCACTTAACAACGGGTTCAGATCCTCTTCACTCTAAGAAATATAGCGAAGGAACCACTGCAATATCATAAATGATTTATTTATTTAGTGGGTGGCTGTGATTTGTTATTGAGTATGAATTGCGTAAATAGCGCAATTCATTTACGCAATTCACGAGGGCATGATAAATGTTAGATATGAATTGAATCACAGCCGCCACTGAACAAAACAATAATTATGATACTACAGTGGTTTCTCCGCTATTTATTTCTTTCGATGGAGAGGATCAAAATCCCTTGACATAGACGTTGCTCACACTGGCGCATTCTTTTCCTTACACTTTTATAGGGGGTTGTTTTCACAAGACTCTCATGAACCTTGGTACAGTACATAAAGACATTCCCTCTGCTCCCTCCCCAAAGCCCCTTCGCTTGTTGCTGAGCTCTACCTGAACATGTTTAACCTTCACGGCTTTACTCAAGCATTGCGTCGAACCGGCAGAGGACCACAGATAGCGTTGCCTTGACGTATATACTAGAAATTACATTACGCATCGCATTCCCGTGACCAGCATAATAACGTGACGAGTCTACGAAGTTCACAACATGTAACTCTAGCTACCTATTTTTCCCGAATATGCAATCTCTCCACTGCCAAAAAAAAAAGTAGCGGAGAGATCAAGATTTTTTATCGCAACCGTTGATTATTTATTAAGCGATTGTGATTCATTTTAAATCTAACACTCGCCTATCTCCCATGATTTGTGCTCAATTCCACTTTGCACTCAAATAAAAATCTTAACTATCCAATATAGAATCAATGGTTGCGATAATGTAGTGATTTGTTCACTATTTTTTTGATAGCAGAGAGAATTCGAATCTATTTTTTCCCACAATTACATCCCGTGTATAGGGCATATTACCAATTCTAAGAATTTTGATTTTTGTCATCCACGAGAATTATAGCCTTTTAAACGTTGGTAGAGTTGGCATCTAAAGATGATATCAACTTTTATCATTTATTTACTTAATTATCATAAGCAAGTTTAAATCCTATCAGAACTGAATCAAGGAGGACGGGAAACTATTCAAAATATCTTTTGGTTTGAAATCTCGAAAGCTTAGGGGCTTTTCGTGTGGGAGAGGTTCTAATAGGATCTGGACTCATCGTACGGCCAGAAGCGGGACATATTTTTCATTTTCCCCGCGCTGCACACGGAGTACAATATAGTATAGCTTAATATATCGTAGCATGATTTATTTTAGTCTGATGCTTAACAATGCTAATTATTTAGAGACGATGACGTTGGGATCTCCAATTTTTTGCTCGAGCATCAACACATTCCTCTTGTTTTGTTGCTCCCCTTTCCTTTTGTCGTCCGTTGGGGCCGTGCCTCCCGCTGCGCGCGGTAGGCCCATGGGCTGCGCGCTGCTCTTCCGTCGCAGAACAAGACAAAAGTTACAGCCCGACGGCGACTCCTTTGTGGGCCCACCAACTACACTTAAAAAAAGCAGCACCATTTGAAAGCCTAATAAAAGTGTCATCATTGCCCAAACTTGTCAAACAGCGGCGAATTTATGGCACCAGTCCTTTTCAGACCTAAACAGAATAAATACTAAAACTTTTGTATGGATTCAAATTTTAAATCAAATCCCCGCCTTAGGATAATGCATTTCTTTAATTATTATTAATATTAGTATTTTTTTAAAAGTTCGTAAGATTTAGCTGCTCGAGGCAGACTAGTTTACACATTGTGATAGTTTTTGACAATCTCACTTCACCTGCGTAAATGGACTAATAATCAGATCATAAAATAATTCTAGTTAGTTCGGCGAAAACATAAAAACTGTACCTTTTAGTTTTTATCCAGACAATTTTTGTACAATAAATATAACCAATAATCTAGTCTTTCGGTACAAAACTTAACTGGATTAGTTCTCAAGTTGTCTATTGATTCTAATGCCTCAAAATTAAGAACATGCTGATAAACACCGTACAACTAGGGGTGCAAAAAAAAAAAAGGTAAAAAACTATGTATACGTATTATTCATGATAAAAAAATGAGTATCTAATATAGGATATAGTTGGAATATGTATACATAGTGAAATACCTGAATCAGTATTCGAAATATCCAAATATATGATAGGCCTGATTGCAATTGTTTATCCATATATTAATGGATTTAATGTTGATTTTGATGATCAAGAGATCTAATATGAGCCTTTTAGATATACCACATGTATGAATGAACTCTCTTGTATTATAGGAATTACACTTTTTCAATATTATTTGGTTTTCTCAATTACGTTTTGTATCTGTGTGTATATTTATATCCGCGTCTGGTTAAAATTTACTTACCAAAATATATCATATCTATATTCTTATCCAATGATTAGTAAACAAGTAAACATGTAATAAAAATCATATCCGAGCCATATCATAACTATTTGCACCGCCATACATGACATTACATTAGAGGAGGCTTATTTGTAAAAAAAAAAAATTTTATGGGAGAATTAGAACTTAGAAGTCAAAGACAGATACATAGTTGTCAGTCAAGTCCTGTCGTAGCCATAAGAAAACCAGTAGTGGGTAGATACAAAGCTTTTACTAGCATTTACTGCATCTGTAATTTGTCTGAAAAATTGGTTAAGTTTAACCAAGCAGCTTTACCTTGTTATAGGAGTTAGGACCGTAAATACCCCGACTCTTTTTATTTTTTTACTGAGTGCATCGAGATCTGCTGCAGGCGAAAAGGACACGGTGGACCTATAAGAAAATATTAAGAAAGCTTTGGGACTTACCCATAATTTTCAGAAGCAGTAAACACCTCGTTTTTCCTCTTCTCCTTCCTCTCACTCTCTATCAAGTTTTGAGGTGAGAGAGGACGGGCATTGCTTAAAAATCTCTCTTTTATGCTCTTTCTTGATGAAAGATTCTATCTTGTGCTTTGTTTGAGCTCGTGCGGATCTTCTCAAAGGTATGATCTTTTCCCATTTTTGTCTTAAATTCCTAATAATTTACTCATGATAATGCCGGCATTTTGATGTGGATTTCTTCTTCATTTCCCCTCATTTCTGAACATAAAATTTGAAAATTTGGGATCCTGATGGGTCCAGATCTCTATACTCTCCTTTTCCTGATTTTTTAATAAAAAATTTGCCTTTTTTGGCCTCTTTTTGTTCAACTTCTTCTTTTAAATCCACATTTCAAATATTTTCCACTGGGGTTGCCACCTATCGCCATTATTGTTCTGAATTCCAAAAAGATTAACAAATAGACTCAAATTTGAGAAAGATGCATCTTTTTCTTTTTCAAAAGCTGCTCACTTTTCTTTTTTCTGTAAACTTTCCCTCTAGAATCTCACTCAAAAGATACAGTAAGGGCACTGAAAATCTACCTGACAGAAAAAGGGGAGACCTTTATACGAATGCATTACCTTTTGCTCTTGTAATCAATAATTAATTAATGACTATTTGTTTTTGAAGCAGGGGCAAATTTTGAGTGATTGTTTGAACATAATGAGGAGATTAGTTTGCTGTCGTCGCCGAGCTAAAGACATCAGCCTTGATTTCGATGAGCATCAGAGTACGTACTTACTTTCAAAGATCATCTTTATGGGTATTAATTAAAAGGTATAGTTTTTAAAATAAATTTTTTTTGACCCTATACCTCTGTTCTCCATTCCTCACTGCGATAATGTTCACACTCATCACCCACCATATGATAATTGGAAATATGCTAATATATTAAGGACTACATTAGAAATATGCCAATTCACCTATAGCACTCATGATTTGGAGCATAGTAAGCATTTTTCTTAATATATTTGGAACAGATATTGCATCTATTTCAAAAAATTCACACTACAAACACTGCTCTTTTTTTCTTCCTAATCACTGATTTTCTCCGAAAGAAAGAAAGGAGAGTAGTTTTCTTCTTTAGTTGTCTATGTTCAACTCAAAATGAAAAGTGATTGATGGTCTTTCTCGAAAATCAAATAGGAACAATGATCAATGTGGTTTTCAAATCCTACCCATTTCTCTACACCTTCTAACCAATTGCCTAATACGATAATAATAGAGATGGTACATGTGCTACTTTATTCTAATAAAAGAAACTACAGTGTGAATCTGAACCCAAAACTAACGGCAACGGTCTCTTTGGATTACCTTAACTATAGTAAAATCACGTTCATTAAAGTAATCTTTGTCCTTAGATCTTGCATAGGACAAAGAGATATTATTGGTTCCATATATTGTGGCTAGCTCACATGGGGGATGCAGTTTCAGAGAGTGCAATGGAAGATGGGAAACATGTGCAATGCACACCCCTCACTGTGTGCAAAAACAAAAGAAAAGACATAAGATAAGACTTTGAGCGCTTTCCTGTTCTTTGTCCTGACCCACTAATCGCTTGTGGCTAAAAGGTCAAGATCCATGGCTCTGAAAATTTTTTCCGGTGGATCAGGTCCATTGCTTACACGTGGACAAAAAGAGGAGAATTCTTAGATTAGTACGCTTATCCCCAAACTCCTCATGATCATGGATTAATGGTCACCAACATAGGGAACCATATCCTTTCACTTTCAGAAATATAAAAATCAACTTGCTTTCTCAATTACATGCAGTCAGTGGTGTCACGGGACATCACGGAGTTGCCTAACTTTATAAAATTTTTATTTACTTTCACTTGTATTTTCTTCTTAACACACCACTATAATTGTGGTAGGACACTACTAAAGAGGATAAAATTGGAAAATCGTCAATGTGATTCCAAATACAATCATAATAAGCTGTATAGAGATATGATACCACTGGGACAAAATCCTAGATCTGCCACTGGGACAAAATCCTATATCTGCCACTTATTACATGCGCCTATGGCTGTGATTTGTCTCGAGGGAAAAGTGAGAATAAATGCAAATTATGGACTATACGGTAAGTGTTTGATTTGACATGAATCACAATCCTCTATATACCGATAGATGGTTGTGATTGGAGAAACTGCATTTTGACAGTGAAAAGCATCCAAATCCTTTTCCATCTAAATAAAGTGCTTTCAACCATGCAGGGATAGTAACAACATACAATGGCCTAGAGAGCATCCTCAACAGTTGCGCTTACGACACTGAGAGCCACAGAGAAGGCAGCAGAGCAAGTGGAGGTGATGGCTGCACCGTCACCGACTCACCCGATGAAGATGCTGCATCCAGCTGCTCATCTAGCAAAGATGCATATGGCTCCTCTTTCTCCTCTCAGTGTATGACATCAAGACAAGAGGAGGAGCAGGCTTTAATAGAGTGGGAACCTCTTCAGAGTCTTCATAATTTCTGTGTTAAAGGGAAGGCACCGATTACTTACAGAATGAATGTTGCTGATGTTGAAAATATGAAGAAAAGATTTGCGAAGCTATTGCTTGGTGAAGATTCGTCAGGAGGAGCCAATGGGATGTGCACCGCTCTGGCTTTGTCCAATGCTATCACAAATCTATCAGGTACGGAAAACATTGCTTTGTTGCTTATGTCTGAAATTTATGAAATTTGACATTAGCAACCCATTTCTTAGAATGGTTTGCTCAAAGATCTACTTATTGTGCATTGGCAAATATCGAAATCTTTCAGTATTGTTTCCATATACTAATCTCTTTCTAATGATACGGAGTTTGCAAGGAATATGCTCAAGCTTTGAAGATCAATATGTGATTTGACTTTTTATTTTGCGTAGACTTGTGTTACTGACTGTACAGTGTTATTTCAGCACAAATCATCGGTACACAAATCTACAAAAGTTTGGCCTGTACATGAGGGCACCTATATTACCTTTCTTGCTTCAAATTTGAGCTATTACTAATTATCTGTGAGCTGGAATCGTGTCATCAGCTTCAATATTTGGCGAACTGTGGAAATTGGAACCTTTATCTGAAGAGCGAAAATGCAAGTGGCGTATGGAAATGGACTGGTTGCTCTCTCCTACAAGCTACATGGTAGAACTAGTTCCTGCCAAGCAAAATGGAGCAAATGGCCGAATGTTGGAGGTACGTCTCAAATTAGTTCTGCTAGGAAATCAACAAATTTTTATCTAACTTCTCTATGGTCAGTGCAGATAATGACTCCAAAGGCTCGTTCTGATGTCCACATGTCTCTCCCAGCTCTTCAAAAGCTCGATTCTATGCTAATTGTACGTTTCTGTTATACTCATAACTGATTAAATTTGAAATGTCTAAATAGCAAGGATCTTGAATGAGGATTTCTTTTTTCTTTTCAGGAAGTTTTGGATTCTATGGTGAGCACAGAGTTCTGGTATGCTGAGGGAGGTAGCAGAAACAACGGCAATAGGCAAAGCAAGAAATGGTGGCTGCCCTCTCCCCGAGTTCCGGACTCTGGGCTCTCTCTTTCTCAGCGCAAAAGGCTTGGTTTCCAAGGAAAATTTGTGTATCAAGTCCTTAAGGCCGCCAAATCCATCAACGAACAAATCCTGCTACAAATTCCCATTCCTGATGCTGTAAAAGACGCACTTCCAAAGGCAAGCTACATCATAACCATCTTAAATGCGCAGTACTGACTTTGCTTGCTCTAATTTTCAAAATTGACCTGTTTGCAGTCAGCAAAGGCTAGTTTGGGTGACGGTATATACCAAGCAATAACTGCGGAGTCTATCTCGGTTCAGGAAATACTGATTTCTCTCAATTTGAAAAACGAGCATTCTGTACTTGACACAGTGAACAGGTTACAGGGTGCAATATTTGCCTGGAATCATTCTGTTTCTGATGAATCAAGCAAGAGATTGCCGATTCGATATCCTTGGTACTTTATGAAGAACAACGTATCAGAAATTGGAAAGGTTGGAGTGTGGATAGAAAGAGCAGAGGCACTTGTTCATCTACTCAATATCAGATTTCCGAATCTTCCGCAAACCTTCATTGATGTCACAAAGGTCAAATACAACAAGGTATGGATAGTCCTAAACTGTAGCGCATGTATTGATCCTTGATTATACCATACATGCTACTAATCAAGTATAATTGACTTGTACTGTACCACGATTATTATTACACACATTGATCCTTCATGCTACATGTATTGATCCCTAAATTTACAGCATATGATAATCCTTGGTTATATGACGAGTTTGATCATAGCACCTATAGGTTCAAGTGCATTATATTGGATAAACATCAATTATTGATGTAATATTGAGTAAATGGTGCATATGTGTCTCTCCGTTGTCTTGGTTGGTTGGTGTGTTACTGATGTGTAGCTAAGGAAATATTTTCCATATCATCAACGTATCTAGATTGTAGCTGGCGATTTGGATGTGTACCATATCAGGAACACACCAAACCAAGACCGTGGAAGGATACACCAACCCCATTTACTCTATAGATAATGTGCATCTCGAATTTTACCGTAAGATTTCAAGCTCTTGGTGTTTATATCCTTCATTTTTTTTCAGGATGTTGGATATTCCATCATTGAAGCCTATTCAAGAGTCCTTGTGAATCTATCATTCAGCATACTCTCAAGAATAGGAGACATCTTGCAAGAAGATGATCTAAAGAAGCCCACAACTCCAATTGCCACCCTCAAGTTCGACTTCTTTTCCGATGTCTACCTTGCTGGAATCACTGAAACGCCCCCAGGGCACATCAGGCGCTCGCTCATCGATCAGATGAACAAGGTCGACGGGCGTTTTTGTAATTTCAAGGAGAGCAATGTGACTGATGATGAGGATTGCTTCTTCGATAACAGAGCTCGGATTGTTACAATAACTAAGAATAGCCCTGGTAGGATTATTAGAGGTTTGTGTTATGGAAAAGGAAGCTAAAGCTTGCTGTGACATGTAAGACATCTGAGATTTTGAAAATAATCAGTATATAAGAGTACAGCCGTTCTATGTAAATCAACGTTTAAGTTCTATATATGGTATTGGATCCATTCTCTAGACCTGTAAACTTGTAGCTAAATTATGTTGGATGTTGATGTCAGAAGAATATACAAGTTAAGATGGCATAAATTGTTATGCATCTGAATGAGTTTGGATTCTCTCCACTGAGCAGTTAAGCTGAAATCTTACTGTGACCTATTCTAATCAGATATTACAAATTCATGATTGACACTGTTCATTTCGCTCAAAATATCATCAAAACTTGTAAGCATAAATTTTCAAATATTCTCAAAGTATGAACAAAACTAATTTAGTGTGATAATTTTATAGACAGTGAGTCATCTATTTTGCAAAATAGTTGATATAACAGTATGAAAAATCTAAACAACGTAAATTTTTAACACATAAATCATCTAACAAGTAAATCAATGTGGGGGATACTGATCAAACTATTCCCTATTTCTCATGAGTGCAAATCCAATTGGACAAATTTTCAAAATGGACCATTTTAGAAATTTATTTGTAAAAATCGACCCATTTACAATTTATTCACCATTTTCGACAGGTAAATCAATATGGAGGATGTGTCGTGCTCCTTTCTCGTCGGAGAGGTGCATGCATCTGGGCAAGAATTTCCCCCGTTGATGACCAGTAAATCACAACAAATCATCTCAGGGATTACCTTGCCTGAACCCCGGACATCTAGAGAGTTTTGCAGCGACTGGGACCCACTCAAGTAATTTATTTCCTGGGTCGAAGTGTGTGGTCGTTATTGAGGTCTCCTAGCCGCCTTTTCTAGTTAACAAAGAGCTACGTATAAAAGGGGACCCCTTTTGGACAAGGGAGGGAAACGAGCGAGTCTTTCTTCTTCTTCATTGGCCCCGCAAAAGATCGCGTCCCAGATCATCGCCCTCCCCTAAAGCCCTAACCCTAATTCCATCCCCAACCTCTCGCCAAAACCTCGTGACTTTTCTCCCTCCCCCAATCGGCGATCTCGAGGCCTTGTCGATTGCGCCTCCGCCGTCGATTTCGCCTCTCCGGTCGCCGGCGATGCGGTTGCTCGATGAATTGAGTTTTGACTGGTGATCCGATGTCGGAGGAAAGGTGAGATCTTGGGGTGGAATTTCGATGGAGGAAGGCGAGAATCTCAAGGGGGATGGAGGGTCTCGCTCCGATGAGAAAGAAGCCACATGGGCGTCTTTTGGTGGGGCCTTCCGTCCTTACACTCCGACGCTTGATTCTCCGACGGTGTCTGGGTTTTTGAAATCGAGCAAATTGAGAGTTCGAAGATCAGTAAGCTCCCTGTTTCCTTTTTGACTGCTTAGAATTTTGAACTGAGCTTATTATATGCTTCATCGGGACATTTCTTTTTGAACTGAGCTTATCATATGTTTCCTTTTTGACTGCTTAGAATCTTGAAGTAAATACCAGGGGCTGTAGCTTTATCATAGAACTTTTTGCTATGCAAGAATGCCAAAAGATCTGGGCTTGGAGAATTAAGTTATGGTAGAATATATTATATTTTTACTTGGACTGAATGTGAGGAAACGAGATGTCAAGAACGTGTAGTTTGTATATAGCCTTAAAAAAATCAATTTGTTTGTTCGTCTTCTTTTTCTTAACGCGGATTGTTTTCTTCTTCAATGACAAGCAAATAAAGCATTCGCACAATTGCAATTCTATCTTTAGTATAAAATGAGAAAGAAGTTGAATTTGAGTTTATTTCCAGAAATTTGCCTGGAAATGAATGGGTTCTGCAACTGAGCGAGATGAAGAGAGGTAGGTGAGAAAAGATAAGCAGGTTAAGTATAGAAAGAAAGATCTCAGGTCGATCTGGAGAAAGATAAAGAATATTTGACTTAGTCTTGCATGATAGAACCTTATTTTGATAACTCTCTGTCATATTTACATAATCACGATAGCCACTGTTATCCTCAGTCCATCTATGTTTTATCTCAATGTCCACAGGGCATAACAAAGTTTGTTATTGATTATGGCGTTGAAGTGTTCCCAATACACATGCACACACACACTGACACACATACAGAGACACACCAACACCAAACATTGGGATAAAGGGCTTAGTTGTTTTTGCTGCTGTTGTTTTTGTATGTAGACACATACCCACATATATGCTTGTGTGTGTTTTTATCCAAAAATATCAACTCAGTATTGCTGCTAAAATCAGTTTGTGGTACATTTGAAAATATAAATGCAATCAATTCATGATGGCCAAGGAATTTATTGTTAAGAGGTACTGGATTCATTAGGTTAAAAAAACGCCACTGATATACTATATTTTTTATTTTGCTATTTCTGTGCAGCGTTGCTTCACCACACTTTCATGAACTGATAGACTATTTATGCATGCAGCTGGTGTCAAGACTGACTAAAGACATAATTGAAACATTCCAATTATGTAACTCAAACTTTAAGTATTCAGACAGGCTAAATCCAAAAAGGTTTCTAACTAGCCCGTCAGTTGGATTGCTCAATGATGGATATGACAATGAAAATTCAGATCTCATCTTGCATGTGAATTCTGTGCTGGTCAATGCAGCCACAAGTCAAAGGTGCGTGGTGTTACTGGGAAAATAATTGATGTATTATGGGAGGGATAAACACATGATGTCAGATGTGTTTGTTTCTTAGAGAAGAGGTGCATTATGGCAGGAGAGCCTTGTCCTCTATGTTAGTGTTACCCAGTTACCATTTTATCAGGAACCTACTCTTCACACTTAGGCTTACACATGCTATTTTGAATTTTTTGAATTCTGGAAATTTACTGAGTACAAACTTCTGCAGAAATGCAGAGAAATTTTCTTCTGTTGACTTTATTTTCATTCTAGGTATTTTGTTAAAGATGTCCTCGGTCATGGGACATTTGGACAAGTTGCCAAGTGCTGGATGCCAGAGAATGATAGTTATGTTGCAGTTAAGGTTATAAAGAACCACACTGCTTATTACCGGCAGGCTCTGGTTGAAGTTTCTATTTTAACCATGGTAAATCAAATGTGGAAATCAGTTAACCTTAGAGTGGATTCCTTCACAAGGAAGGTTTGGATTTTTCTTATGGTGTTAATTAATTCTAATTACTGTTTTGCAGCTGAATCAAAAGCTTAGTCATGATGAAAAACATCACATTGTCCGAATTCTAGATTATTTCATGTATCAGCGCCATTTGTGTATATCATTTGAGATGCTTGGCTCAAATCTGTAAGCCAGCTCTTAGTGCATGTGCTTATTCAAAATTTTAAAATTTTAATTAAGTTTTTTTAGTCCTTATATATCAGTGCTATTATTTTTGTTGGTTATTTAGGTTTGAGCTAATTAAAATGAATCAATATAGAGGATTGCCCCTGAGTCTTGTGCAGGTTTTCTCAAAACAGGTGAGATATTTACTTGGTTTCATATGAATTTTCAGATGAAATGTTTGCGGATATTACCGAGTTCATTTTTTTTTGGTAACCTAATGTGCTGATAGATCTTGCATGCATTGGTTGTCATAAAAGAAACTGGCATCATACATTGCGATTTGAAGCCAGAAAATATTCTTCTATCTAAAAGGTGAGCTTCCCTGTGCTAACATTCAAATATATTGGTGAGATATGTTTTTTTCTGAGCATCAAAGTTTAATTTTATTATCTTGAGCTCCACAGTGCAAAGCCGGAAATAAAAGTCATTGATTTTGGATCAGCCTGCAGGGAGGGTCACACAGTATACTCATACATTCAGGTTTTCATGATAATCTGTATTTAAATTATACTAGTTACCTGTCTTGCCACCTCAGATACTTAATCACTTTCTGTTACAGAGTCGCTACTATAGATCTCCAGAAGTATTGCTTGGATATCCGTATCCTTGCTGAACTTTTACTTGATCTCACATATTTTTACAAGAAAGCAATGCTGGAAACTTTTTGTCGGAATTAATGTTGTCTAGTTAAAGTGAGTTTCTTAGTTTGGATGCTGATGTAAGATCACAGGCATGCGTCTCGGGATTGGTTTGCATGCATGTACTAGTTGTATTTTGTATGCTTTATGTCATCCTGATTTATCCTCCAATATCGGAATATTTTCTTCAACTTGGGTTGAAGAATATTGGCGGTTTTATCTTTAATAAGTTATTGACATTTCTTTGGCGAATCTTCAGTTTGAATCTTAACAAACAAACAGATATACAACAGCGATTGATATGTGGTCGTTTGGCTGTATTGTTGCGGAGTTGTTCCTAGGCTTACCTTTATTTGCTGGAGCTTCTGAATATGATCTTCTTAAGCGGATGATTGAGACTCTTGGGTACATCAATTCTCCAAGCTATTTGTGTAAAAAAGAGAAGCATAATTCTTATCGCTACAGTAATTTTGTTCCTTTGTGTAACTGGTCTCTTTTTTCTTTTGTTATCCACAATAATCTTGTTATGTTGCTGAATTTGTCTTTTCCATACTTTCAATACATTATAGTGGTCAACCCCCTGATGAGCTTCTTAGAGATGCGAAGAACACAGATAAGTTCTTTAAACTCGTGGCAAGCATTTATCATTTGGAGGGTAATGAAGCTTGGAATGGAATTGCCAGTGCATACCAAGTTTTAACTGAAGACGAACACGAAGCTGTGAGTCTTCGCACTGTTCTAACAAACAGTTGTTACACATCTCTTTAGTCCTTATCTCTCATATGCTTGTTGAATTTTACTCAGAGGGTGTCTCAAAAATCAATAATAGGGAAACACTACTTCAGCCAGGTTAAGCTGGAAAATATAATTGCAAGTTATTCTTACAAAAAAAATCTGTCTGAAGAAGAAATCTCCAAAGGTTAGTCTTATGCTTTTTCCCCCACAAAAAAAAGTGTGTGTTTCAAATTTATTTAAATCTAAGTACATTAAGTTTTTCTTGTTTGCCTAAATAGTTCAATCATGATGCTCATACAGAAAAAGTTTCTCGCTTAGCCCTTGTTGATTTCTTGAGGGGTCTTTTTGAGTTTGATCCAGGAAAACGGTGGTCACCTTTGCAGGTTGTTCCATACCTGGTTCATTGTTGGTGTTGTATGGAATTAGAATAACTCCTCAGCCCTGTTTGACAAAGCATTTTCATGTTGCGATAATATTTTCCAGGCATCAAGTCATCCATTCGTCACAGGAGAACCCTTTTTGTGCCCTCATAAGCCTCTACCAGAAACTCCTCAAATTGTAAGGATGCCCTTTTCCTTGAATAATGTATTTCAGTACATCTTTATTTATGTATTCCAGGATCTGATGAATCAAGTTCTAAATCCATAAATGTAGACCGGCACATGTTACTCAACTGTCATGCCCATGCTGTTCTTTTTAAGGTCTAGTTGCCAGAGTTAGGTGCATCCTCTGAATACTATACTGGTTTCTGTTACTTAAACAGATATAGTTAGATTTTATTCTTTTGCGCCTAGAACATGAACTAAAAAATAGAGTAATTATGTAAAAGTGCGGCTTCTCTCATGCATCTTTCTCATAATATGAGCTCTGCTTTAATCTGATACTAAAACTGATGTCTCTCTGTTTGTAGCCTGTCATGCATTCTGTTACTGTCAATCATAATCCAGGCGGTGGGCACTGGCTAGCTGCCGGTCTGTCCCCTCAGGTTCTTTCGTCGTCACCTGTCATGTTTAAGTTGCATAGTCTTTAAACATATTTCAGCCAGTGCATATAAGCATGTGTTTTCGTTAAACTTATGTTATTACTGAGTTGTGGAATTGTTCAAACAATTGTAGGTCTCTAGTTCGCGCAGATGTTTTCCACATAATAGCCCTCAATTTCATGCGGTGCGACTGTCTCATGGTAGTAGTTTTGGCAGCATGGGAAGCCACAGTAGCTACAATGATCATACTGGTTGGGGAAGTAGTTATGGAAGTTATGGTGATGTTAATAGTATGTATTCATATTTTTCACCAGTGGGTCCTCGTGGACTGAGCATACAAACACCAGTTGGAGGACCATTCCTCGGTGCCAGTCATGATGCTAGGCGTAGATCTCACATTTCATATGGAAATGGATTTGGTGCGAGTCCTACTGGAAGTTTGGGACCTATGTCCCTGGGAGCCAGTCCCTCACAATTTACTCCTCCATTCTCTCAAGTGCATGTACCGACTGTTTCTCCTGGAAATTATGGTCCCAATTCTCCTGCAAGAGGCAGTATTCGTGGTTCTTTATTAGGTACAGCAGCTGCTGTTGGTCAATATAACCAATATAACAGAAGGAGTTGGGGTTATCCAGGAATGTCTATGCAGCTTCATGAAAATGCATCTCAGCACCGGCAGGGACATCGTGATGATGGTAACAGTTGTCAATCCGATGCACTTGCTCGAGGATATGTTGGTTCTCCACACACTAACCTTTCTGTTTCAAATCATTCTAATTTGGGACCTCAAATTGTACCATTTTTATGTTATCAGGGTTCTTCTTCTACATCCAGCACATTTAACACCAACGCATTGTCACTGCATTCTACAGAAGCTTCTCGTGATACACTTGAAAGTAATTCTTCAGTACCTGATCCTGCTGATTGGGATCCTGATTACAGGTACTGTTTAAGGTCAATCTGATAATTTCCATTAATTTGATCTTAGACTTGCAAATTTGCTCGACAGTAGTTACTATCACATTTATATGGAAGTAATGGGTAAATCCTTTTTCATTTTCCTTTTTCAAGTATGAAACTATTGACATATGTAAGGGTTCAGTCTACATGTTGACCTGCCACGTAGGAAAGAGAAGCCAATGATATCATAAGCAATGTTATTGGTAAATCAAAGAAATAAGCTGCTAGTCTGAAATTACAACATCGTTTATTTGGCCAGTCTCAGTAGGAATAGACAAATAAATGATGGGGAGATTTTTTTAAAATTTACTTAAGATGAATAAATATGGTGTATAGTTGTTTAATCTCCATGAATAAATCATTGTATTTGTTTACTATTGTTTAGAATTTGTGCTAGCTTGATATACATTATAGTCTATAACCCAACAACTTAAGTTCTTGGGTAAAGTGATTTGACATGATAATAGTACACTTAATTTCAGGAGGTTCTGGATTCAAACCTCACTATGTCAAATTTACGATGTATTCATTTAATCCCAAGCGAAACTCAAAGATTGAAGGTATTTAACCGTGGCCCAAAGGCCCATGTGAAAATAGGGTGTTAAGAATTATGTGGATTTGATATACATTGTTTTAGGTAAACTGGTCTTATGGACAATTATATTCCTTGGTGACTTGGCTTATGTGTTATTTGGTTTGACTGCAGTTAGTAGAATAGTACTAATAAATACATTTTCAGTGACGAACTGCTTTTGCAAGAGGATAATTATGACATCAGCTCCTTGGCTTCTGGAATTGATAACAATCTTTACGTCGGTAAAGCAACTGATGCCTCAATACCAAGTGAAGTTGGAAAGTCTGTTTACGGTCACAATCAGGCCCGCACAAGCTCAAATTTGGCATCATCAAATCAAAGGTACCATCTTTGTGTATTAGTTACTACCATGCAGGGAAAGAATCTCGCTTGCCTAGGAAATAAAAAACTTGTTTACTTAATACCTAGATGAATGATTTCTGTTGAATTTCACATTACCTGGCTCTTTGGCTCAAAGTAACTGTTATTGTGTTTACCTATCCTTGTTGATGATTTCAGTTACAGTTGCATATGCATATTACAATTTATGCCATAATGCTGGGCTTTCTACAGCTGATGAAAATATTGGTGGCTGCAATTGCATTGTACAATGTCAATTTATTCCTTTGTAGCTCTCATGCATATGCCTAGCTGCCTTTGCAGGAAGTTTTGCTTGTTTTCTTGGCTATTTCAATGTGCAATTCCAAAACTTGCCATATTTTAGTTTAAACACTAATTTTTCAATTTTACTTATCATTTCTTTTTTTTCTTTTTTTTTGTAATTAGGTATTTTTTGTAGCTTGCTTTCATTGCTTATCCTTTTTCACCCTTTTGAAATCTCATTTTCTTCTATTCTATGTGTTCGATTGCAGAATAAATGGGTCATTTCCGGTGTATACACTTTCTGAGCGTAGCCCCCCTTTTGCAAATAATATGCACGCCGGTGATAGCCGATTGCCTCCTTTTTCACCAAACACTACCAGTAGATTTGGTCAACAATCTTCTTATCATTACAATCAACACTCAACTCACGTGCATGCTGAGCGAATGCATCACAAAAGTGAGCCAGGTCGCAGTGACTTTGCTGAGCCAGATTCGCACTCTGATGAGGATAGAATGTTCGGCAGTAGCAAGTCTCGAGGTAAAATCTTCAAAGCAAGGCCAAATCACCCATCTTTGTGTGAAACATGTTTTTCTTATTTACGGCTGATATTTTTACCTTTTCTTTATTTTGTAATTCAGATTCTTCTAGCTAACAGGCAAGTTAGTTTGTTTATCATTAGGTACTGGACTACCTGAACACTTGTAGAAAATTACTGCTGCATTATTGATGTAACATAAACAACATAATAACATATTGCATTAGTTTATCCTATAGATACCTGAAATGTTGCAGTCTAGGATCTAGTATGTACACAGCAATCTGACTTTTGTTTATTTTTAGCTAATTATAATTTTTAGCTGAAGTTGCTTCTTATGAAGATTATGATTTACCTCTTAGGAAATGTCAGTGCGTGAAGGATTACATATATACAAGCCAAATT
>JBAKGM010000002.1:410987-426012 GCA_037177215.1 Asparagus racemosus
TTAAGAATTATGCCATGAATGTAAGTATCCCCACACTGCAGTATAAGTTGCTTTCGTATGGATTTTTATGAATTAGAATTAGTATTTGTGTTAGGGGAATTTATAGTTAAGGAGGAAAATTTATATGTTGCACTTCATGATTAATTAAGGATAATTGGTTTTCATGAATTGATTGTTATGTTTCCATGTTGTATGTAATCCTTGTTTTAGTATGATTCAAGATTTAAGAATGCATATTAGTATTTCTATTCCTATGTTTCATGTCTTAGAAATTGTATGATTATGTTTTAAGAATTATGCCATGAATGTAAGTATCCTCTCATCTGCAGTATAAGTAGTTTCGTGTGTTAATAACAATTATGTTGATTTAGTGTACCTTACGCTTAGGACGAATGGATAGTTTTTATAATTCATGATTGTGATTATTCTCCTTGTCTTATTGTTATCCATGAATAGTTAGGTACATTAGAATTTATGCTAACCCTTGTCTTTAGTTGTTATTGTCAAGGAATAGCTCTGTTGCATGTTTTATGAACCTAACTTATGATTTAGAAGAATAGGAATATGCTTCATGACTTGTGTCATGTATGTTTAAGAGGTTATATGAAAATGCACCATGTTAAGCCATGATTAGATTACATGATCATATGAATAGGGCGATGCTATGTTGTATGAATAAGAGCAATGTAATTGTAATTTATGTTATGAAAAGTAAATGGGTAAGTATCCCCTCACCTGCAGTATAAGTTGCTCTCGTGTGAATTTTTATGAATTCGAACTCGTATTTGTTGTAGGGTAATTTATGGTTAAAGATAAAATTTATATGCTTGCACTTCATGTTAATTATGTTTAATTAATTATGGTAATTATGTTAATTGCAGATTTTTATGTGTTAAACGTTAGGTGAACTTTAGGAATTTAGCCTCATGTTAATCCTGAATAATTCCATATGTTTAGGTATTGAATGTTATGTAACTTTAGAAACTCTGCTATGTCCTTCATGTTGTACTGTGATTCTTGCTTTGTTATGGTCCATGAATATCTATGCACCTTAGAAAGGGTGAATATGTGGTATGAATTATGATTGATATGAATATGCTCCATGACGTATGCTATGTTGGATTACATGTTAGATTTATGCAATGTTGCAAGTATTCTTTTATGGTTGTAGTTATAATCATTGTTTTTTTTAAATTATTGTCAATGATTAGCTGTTTGTTTATGAATGTGATTCAGATAAGTCATCAAATTAACAGATTAGCGTTTGGAGAGTATTTCCCTGGCGTTGTGAATCCTCTTGATGGGTAGGTTTTTTTGGTTGTTCCTTTTGAAAACAGTTGGGGATGCCATGAGCTGGGCATATCAGCTCCAGCTTCGTACTGACGCTGTTTTATGATTCTTAGGCTCCAAAATTTTGACACAGATACATCTCCCTCTAGATAGGAATCTATGCGTGTGATGAGTGATGGCTATGGTCCAGTCATCATCCTCATGGATTACTTACTTTGTGGGGTATTGTACTTATTTCTGAGAAAATTTTGGATCCCATGTAGCAAGTTATGCCATCACTTTTGTTTATAAATAATACAATATGAAAAGGGATGAGTCTTTGAATCATATTAATGTTCAAGTTTGATGTATGTTTACCTTGCTGGAAATAGCTTGTAAAATCCTGATGATTCTTAAAAAATATTTCACGTACTGCCATAAAACTGTTTAATTTCTTTCATATGCAACAGGCGATAAGAGAGTGGGGCACGTTATTTGATTTCCTGCATGCCTCATAACTGAGGAGTTATTCAGTTTGGTTACCATGCATCTTTAGCACAAATTATGTCCAAATTAATTTGCAAAAACGAAACAAATCTTTTACAATGTCATCTCTCTCTGATTGTTATTGTCTGTTTTGATGATGTTGCAACATGATTAAGTTTCTAAAATGAAGGGTGATAAAGCTTCGTTTGGAGTATGATAGACATACAGCACAATCTGGCATCCATAATCTTTTAATTCTATCATGATAGCGTAACGTTTAGATGTGAATAATGCGTTACACTCAATATTTCTGTAGACGTGCAAGTTACTTAAGTATGCCACATTTTATGTATACATGTTAGTTCTCATATTCATTTTCAACGTTAAATGTGGTGACCGTGGCAGTTTCAAATTTTATATCGCATTCAGTTTCTCGGTTTTCTTTTTTAAGTTCAATATGGCATCATGGTGCAATTTCTCATGTATATAGTTTCATGTGTTGCCTCTCTTTATATGTTATGTTCTTTTACTTCGAAGTTTCTCTTTGCTCGAGACATTTAGTCCCTGTTTCCTGTTGTAGGAAGAAAAAATGGACATCCAACTTCGAAAGCTCGGCCATCTTCCCACGCAAGAAAAGACTATGAAAGAATGCCCTGACGAAGATGGCCTACTGAGGCAAACACTTTGTAGTGGGATCAAAATTGATTGCTCGCTATGAACTGTATTTTGAGAATATTATTTGGGTTTTTGGCGCATCGTGTTTCATAATTATGATGCTAAGGTTATGGCATGAAGAGACCGTTGTTTATTTATTTGTTCTTGGCTCTCCCTTGATTAAGCCCCGAAGGGACTTCCGTATATTCAATTGTTTACGACATATGACGTCATATTTCTCCATTTGTTTTGCCCCGAAAGTGGTTTTTATATATTGAACTATTTACGCCGTATTTTGGCAGTAAATTTATCATTAGAACTTTTACCTCGTGCTTTCTTAACAGTTATATTGAATCATTTAGTTTTTCACTATAAATACAATACAAGGAAAATCGAGGTCGATCCCCTTGTCATTTGTGAAACTTTCATCCCAAAGTCCAGTATTAATTCCTCCAATCAGGCATTTAAAATTTCTAAGAAGCATGAGAGAGATATGGCTGAATCTGAGCAAATTAGTCCTAGCAAGACTTGGAACTGCGTGGGTGAAAACAAAAAGAAGCTAAATAGCAGTTATATACTCTATTGTTTCACCTATCTCTCACTTATGACCCCAATTTGTACTTGGTAGCCACAAAAAAAAAAGCCCTAAAGTTTTTTAAAACTTGCACTTATATACTTTCACCTTTTTTGGCTGCACTCAAATACCCTAAAGTTTTTACAACTAGCACTTAAATACCGTATAGTTCTTAAAACTTGCACATAAATACCCTCAGTTATGCAAATTTGAGGGTACTTGCCAGATTTAAAAACTCTAAGGTATTAAAGTGCAAGTTTTAATAACTTTAGGATATGTAAGTGCTACAGGTGAGGGTATATAATTGCAAATTAAAAAATTTTAGGGCATTTGCTTGCTGCCAAATACAAGTGGGGGGTATATTAGTGAAAAGAAGATGAAACAACATGGTATATAAGTGCTATCTAGCCACACAATAAAAATAAAAAAAAGAACAAGAAAGGAAAAAAAAAAAGGAAAACAGATATCAGGTACTGAAATATTTTTCCTTACATTTCTGCCTCCGGTTGGCAAGTGGCCCAAGCGGGTGTGGCCCGTGTTGATGTAAGGGCTCACTTTCCCGACCCGAAACCCGATTGCACCCGTTTATATTATATTTCAGCGGGAAGAAACCCTAACCATCACCGGAGAAGAAATTACCCCCTCGATCGCTTGATTTGGGAGAAAAGCCTCCCATTTTCAGAGGTAACCACTTCAATTTCCAAAGTTATGATCTTTGCACCAACTCCTACTCCAATCCGAGTCCTTTCACAACCTCATCGTGTCCAGGATGCAACCAAGATTCACTAGGCCAAATGAGTCGAACCCTGAGAAAAGCCCTAATCTTTACGTGGCCAATTGCGGCCCAAAGGTGGGGATATCTTATGATGGCATAGAATCAGTGTTCTCTAAATTTGGTGAGCTTATTGGAGTCCATGCCGCTGATGAGACGGGAGCTCGTGTAATCGTTTGCTTTTCCGAATTGAATTCTGCCGAAACAGCTTTCGAAGCGTTGAACGGAAATCCTTGCCGCGAACTTGGCGGAAGAACTCTGCATATGCGATACTCGGTGCCTCGACCAAAAGCAAAGGTTTTTGTTCTGAAAGAAGTATAAAGCAGCAAATTTGTTTAACGATGCATTATTCGTATAGTAGAAATTTCACTGCCCTAGATTTTCTAACATGTTCAATGGGTCAACTTGAAATCCAAATCCATAAGAAATCTAGGATCGAAATCCCATAGTTTATTGGATTTATGGAGGTCCACTGCTTATGTTTGAATGTTACAACTTTCAATAGTTGAGGGTTAGTTGTCAAACGGCGAGTGAGGGTTGATATTGTGCACCAATTTATGTTGCTATTGGCCGTCAATACTTCGCTAGATTCTAGCCTTTAGGTTTTTTTGCCCCCCTGGGATATTCTATACCTCAATTGCTTTATTTGTTCTTCCATTGTACATGAATTAAGTCTGCAATTTCTAATAGGTTAGGGGCAATGATTCACTTTCGGTGTCTTTCTTGACATCAGAGCTGGAGATTCCAGGAATTTACCTGGTGCCTGATTTCGTCACTGCTGAGCAAGAGCAGGTTAGCTAGCCTTGTGCCTCCTGTATGTACGGTTCTCTTTTGCATTTGCTTGTTTGAAAATGGAACATACTGTTGGTGATATGATTGATCTATAAGCTGTCGAAAATTTTAATAATCAGTAGTTCATTGATATCTTTGTTATTTACAGGAGCTCCTTCAAGCAGTGGATGCTAGGCCTTGGAAAAGTCTTGCAAAGAGAAGAGTGCAGCATTATGGTTATGAGTTCTTATATGAGGTGAGTCGCTACTAGATGTCACACTGCTGAAGAAATCTTCCTGTGCACCATCTTTCCCTTGTGAGCTTCGTGTTAAGACCCTTGCAAGCACAAACCAAATGAAAGGGCTGTTTGCTTGTTGGTAGTGTTGTAGACATTTTCTCCAAATGCGTGTACATTTATCTATAATATTGTAAGTAATGGTTGTACCTGACGGGTAACTGCAGAGGCTAGAATATATGCTTTAGACTTGATTTCTTACTCCTATGTTGTATATAATGTCTATGTTTGACAGGTAATATTAGATGTTGCTTGTGTCATTTGGGTACTAGACCTCCGTTATTCGAGTAACTAAGCACTTTAAGTGTTCTTACACTTTCTTAATGTCCCGATTTACTGAGCTGTCCTGATTGCTGTAATTTTATGAGCTCTTATACTGGAATGAGTGAAATAAGACGTGGTTATATTTATTTTGCTTACTGGTTTATCCACTTCATTTTACATGCAGACAAGGAATGTTGATTCTCGGCAATTCTTGGGTGAACTTCCATCTTTTGTTTGCCCTATACTCGAGAAAATTTCATCTTTCCCTCACCTCGATGACAACAAAAGTAGACTGATAGATCAATTGACGGTATAACTATCACGTGTTCAGCTCAACAGGAAAGTTTACTTTTTTCATCAGAATAGTTTCTCATACATCCTGATAATTTGTTTAAGGTTAATGAATATCCCCCTGGAGTTGGGTTATCGCCCCATATAGATACTCACTCAGCGTTCGATGAGTTGATCTTCAGTCTTTCGCTAGCTGGTCCATGTATTATGGAATTCAGGAGGTATCAACATGGCACTTGGCGACCTCAAGCTTCTAAAGATAATGATAGGGAAACGGACAGATGCTCAAACGTTATAAGAAAAGCTATGTTCCTTCCTCCACGATCTATGCTTTTGCTCTCTGGTGAAGGGAGATATGCTTGGCATCATTATATACCACATCATAAGGTATTACTTTCCTCAGCATTACCTACTTCTTTGTGGCACATGTCTTTTGCATGCTTATGTTGATTTTCTCAAGACTGTGAATGTTAAAACTTAAAATCTTGGCATGTAAGTTCAAGTTCTAGTAAGTTCTAGAGGCAGCTTTTTCTTCACCTGTCATATCACCGTTTGTAATGGTTAATTATCATAAATAAGTTGGAAAAATCTTTTCATTATATAGTATGAAAAATGTATTTTGCTGTCCCTTTATTCTGTCAAATTTAATATTCAGTTGCTTATTATTGCCTAGCAGAGTGGATTAAGCTAATGATAAATACGTTATATCTGGTATATTCTTTACAGAATAATTATAGGGAAATTTAGTTATACCAATGGCATACTAAATGTTAAGCCGGCAACCGACCATAATAAGAAATTGACCAGAGTCTGTTTAATGAGATTTTACCTCCACTCAAGGTATCTGTAACTATTATCTACAACTTTTCCCATATCGTCACTTTAGCTATTGTCAGCACTTCTGTTGGAGATTTCCAGAATTTCTAGTTTATAATTGGAAAAAGATGTAGAGGCAGTAAAACTGGTGGAAAGAAATGCAAAATCCATAACCGATACTCACTGTACAACTTCATGTTGCAGATCGATTTGGTCAGGGAGCAGGTGGTCAAAAGATGCAAACGAAGAGTTTCTTTCACGTTCCGCAAGGTATTCGTAGTAGATCATTTGTTGGGTGTTAACCTTAGCAACTGAGCTTATTTAGCAATATGAAGTTACTCTTTTCATATGGTTATTATATTAGATTTACCCAAACATTTACTGCTAAAAATCCCAATAGCTAAATCTTGCGAGCATTTTTAGTTTCATGTACACGAGGACCTAACTTATGTAATTCATTTTTTCATATTATGCTCGGTGTCATTCTTGCTGAACTGTCTGATTAATTTGTTGCAGGTAAGGAGAGGACCCTGCACTTGTAACCATCGACAATATTGTGATTCTCAAACAGAGAATTGAGTCATGTTAAAGCTCATTTTAATAGCAACCCGAAAGCAAAATCGACCTTGTCAGCATTAAAGAGATTGTTCTGCAACTACCCGCAAACTGAAGAATCTGCCATCAACCCAGCAACGCAGTGTTTTTCAAAGATCAGTGATAAGCAAAATTTGATGCAGTTAAAATTTCTGGATTCTGAGTTAAAACTCTGATATTTCAGCGAGTGTAACTTGTAAAATCTCATGGGAGCAGCATCAAATGCTTCGAGAGCTGTCTAATTCTCGAGGGGCAATGCCTTGACCTGTGGCATTACGGGTCGTGAGTTGTGACGTACTGCACTACTATTTATTTCGCTTTCCTATTTTCTTTTTTCCCCCCCTAATTCAAAATATGCCAGGCCTCGTTACTTTTGGATCCTAAATCATCGAGAATTCTTTGAGCTCTAGTATTTGAGATCAGAGCTAATTGGATGGTGATATATGCTTGTATATAATTAAGAAATGTATGATTCACACAAGCTATACATCATTAACACTTATTCTCAGCTCGAGAGGAATTATGGGGGAAAAAAACTTTTGAGTCAACACGTATATATTTTAGACATCAAGTCTCCAATAATACTAACACTATAAAAGATGAGAAAGAGTTCCCTGCAGGATAAACTGAAGGAAGCAATTCCTATGTCCATCTGCCCCAAAACAAAAGTTAGAAGGGTAACTCAACAGCACAAACTCTATTGTCTCTTGAGCAAGTTTGACCTACAATAAGGACATGTTACCTTCCTCTTTAACCATGAAACAAGACAATCCTCATGAAACACGTGCATACACTCCGTAATTTTAGCTTCTTTTCCAACCTCAAACTCTTCGAGGCAAATCGAGCACTTATCTCCATCTTCTTTCCTCTCAATCACGATTGTCTTCAGTATATCAGAAACATCGACAGCATATTGTATGTTTTGATGTATTGTTTGAATAGATGATAGAATAGCATGGAGAGCATCATCATCATCGGCATCATCATCATCGGCATCATCATCCAAGTATAGAAGACGAGTCAAGAAATCATCAGCTTGATCAGTTTCTTCTGATAATGGTGCAGTCCTACTTGTGCCATGCAAGCCCGACAAAAAATCATGGATTTCATCCATGTCAATTGAAGGTAAACTCTTCCCTTTTTATTTTTCTTCAGGCTTGGGAATGTATATTCAGTCCTTGAAATAAAACAATGAAATCTTATTTCTAGATGAACTCCAATAGAGAAGTGTTTAGATTAAACGTATAAGGTTTCGTTTGGATTTCTAGCTCTACCTGGACTCTTTTCATACAAAGAGCCAAGAAGATGAACAATGGAGAGCTTCAGTATCACGAGCTTCTTCTACCTCTTCAATCCTTGGCGCTGTATTTTTCACAACTTGCGAACTCGACAATAAATAAAGATCTATGCGTATCGGTGGTCTCTTCTCTTTTCTTCTCCTCTTTTTTCTTGAAGCTTAGGAGGTGTATGTGTATATAGCCCTGGTTAACAATGAGGAAATCTATTCCTATTCCTATTCCTAGATGAAAAGATTCATAATCTGGATTTCTTAGCGTACATGGAAAGAAACAAAGAAAACTAAAAGGGTAAATTTCAGAAAACCGACCAGTACTTTGTTGTTCCACTACAGCCCCAAAACTTTTCTACCAAACCCCAACTTATCACCGTTAGTTTTAATATCCCGTAGGGTATAAAGCATGCGTGCTGGAGTTTTTTTCTTTGAGGATATTTGGGTAATTTGACAATGAACAGTAACATCATTCCGCAGTTAAGTTGTAATAAGTTAATGGGGGTTATTTGACATACTTTGGAGTTTTGGGGTTTCGTGGAAAACTATTTGGGGTTCAGTGGAAATAAACAAAGTCCAGGACATCGGGGGGTTTTGTGCGATATGCCCCAAAGTTTTTGAGGGTTTTGTGAAATTTACCCAAACTGAAAAGAGATAGCAGAAGCCTTCAACAATCACATCTTACTCCCAAAAAAAAAAAACCCCTGTTTTCCCTACAACGTAGACGAAATTAAGATAAAGCCTAGACTAAAGATCGAGAGGCATAACTCAGCCTTCTCTCTTACTATCAATGGGAAAAACATGTGCATGTTGGCCCGAAAACAAAAGCAAAAAAAAAAAAATAATAATAATAAAGACTCAACAAGAACAAAAACTTGTTCACCAAAGAGCCCACGAGTTCCTCAGCAACTGCGTCCTACAACAAGGGCATGCTCCCTTGATCTTCTGCCATGGACACAAACAATTCTCATGAAACATATGACTACATTCTGTAACTGAAGCTTCTCCTCCAACCTCAAAACTCCTCAAGACAAATCGAGCCCTTACGTTTGTCTTCTTTAGCCTCAATCGCGACTGTCTTCAACACATCGAATTCATGATGCTGGCTTGTTTGCTGATGCTCCGACGTAGATGGTGTTGGAACGATAACGTTGTAATCTTCATCATGATCATACCAGAGAGCTGCTTCTTCTTCTCCTCTTCCTTCAATTACTTCAGTTTCGTTATCGTCTTCTACTTCCTCAATTATCGACGCTGTATTCTCCAGACCTCGGCAACCCAACAAGAAAGCATCACCCACGTCTACTGATGGTCTCTTCTCTTTCCTTTTCTCTTTTCTCCTCTTTTTTATTTTATTTTATTTATTTTCTTTTTTAATTTCAGGCTTGGGATGTACATATTAGCCCTGGTTAACAATTACCGCATCCTAATTTAAAAAGGATATCTACATCTATTCCTAGATGAACACCGTAACATAATTACTTGATGGATTTTTTTGAACGCTAAACATATAAGGATACATTTGGATTTCTAAGTCTATATGAACTCTTATAGGAAGAGCAAACAAAGGAAATTAAAAGAATATGGCAGAAGCGTTCAAAAACATATGCTCATTGACAACAGAGAGTTCCATAATCTTTTAATAGAGATGATTCAAATTTCCACTTGTCCCGGAAAAAGAAAAAGAACCAAACGTAAAGTTTGGAGCCCCTCACAAAATTTACTAATAAGAATTGGGGATATAATATTGGAACTTATCCATTTCATCCTTGGGTTGCATTTAACCTAAGAATGTAAAATTAGGTTATTTGAACCCAAGGCAGAAGGGAAGGGGCAGCGCTCTCCAGAAACAGAACTCAAAGAAGTTTGAATCCTGCAGTAAACAGAAATTTTGCAGGTTAAATGAGATTGGATCCTGCAGTAACGAGCTCAACTTATTTTATCGGTGCCAGATACTTCAGTTCTGCAAACATCACCGCGACAGAGAGGACAGACCCTACAAGGGGGGAAAAGGCGTTTAATTCAATAAACTCGAAAAAAAATTTGCAAAGCTTTCGACAAGACAATTTTTAACGGGTTAATAACAACAAATAGCACATTGGATTGGATTGCAATCAGAACTTTAGAGTCCTCTGCTGAAGAAGTTTTGATATCGAGCTACTTTGATATAGAATACTGGCATGAATACACACAAAAAATGAATCATAAAGATAAACTTACGATTCATAATAAGAAAATAGCCGAAGAGTAGAGATTTGCATGTGAATACTTATTTAATGTAAACATGCAAGGTTGTCGATGATGCTGCCTCAACACGGATAAATAATAGGGAGGTGGCTGACTCGGTACTTTAGTGCCAGTCTGGACGTGTGTGTGTGTGTATTCATCATATTTTCACTACAAGCATAACGTGTATAAGTTTATATGTCCACAAATACCTTTGACAAAATTAAAAAAGGAGCTGCCATACTTTATTTGCCAACTTAGGAGCAGTGTTAGGGTGGGTTATAAAAGTAGCAAATTCAAGCTCTGTATAAAATAAAAGGACTATTTCAATATTAGCGCCTCAAATCTCTCATATTTTGTAATTAGTCCCCAAATCATTGAAATTGCTATACCCATGTCTTTATTGAAACACAGTAATGGGGGAAGAGATCAAAAGCTTGATATTTACCATATTGAGTTGAGTAATCATGGATGAAGAATGGAATGCATTCAAAGGATAATGTTCTCTTGTGGGTATATGCTTGGTGAGGACCTCAATATGTCCCACGTTTAACTAAGCCAGGATGAACAATTGCAGGATTAGTTCAGGCCATGGGATAAAAGCAAGATAAGTTATGGAACTGATCACAACTTGAAGTGGATCATATTGCTGGTAAAGAAAGAAAAATGTTCCACTGAGCATGAACAATGAAGGGATTCTAACGTCATAAAAAAATGGCCACCTCAATGTCACAATAATTAAGTCTTCTGACTGTAAGAGGCCTAGGTTTCAAATCAAACTCAAGATAGGTAACAGCCTTTTCTCATTTAAAAAAAAGAGATTATAAAGGTAACCATGAATGAAAAACTCAGAAATAGAACAAACTAAATTAAGCAAATATGATCATGGTTGTTCAGAAAGAATATTATTCATGTACCTGTGAATCTCTTTCAACCACTTGTCTATGCATTTTTGATGAAATTCATGATTGCAGGGCAGCATCCGCATGAAATCTCCATCCTCATACTCCACAAGACAAATATAGCATCTGTACAGTCAATGATCCCCAGAAAATTCTAATTAAGATCATTGGTGCAAGGCAAGCAAAAACTAAGATCTATATATTTTAATAAAATAAATGTATAGTGAATCAAGGTCCAATAGGAATGCTACAATATGTATAAGTAAGCTCATGAAACCCGTCTTAAATTCTAAATCCAACCTTCTAAAATAGAGGTTGGAAATTCGGTAACTTCCGTCATTTTTAAAGAAGAATGCTAAGGTCACATGTTTCAAACATCAAAATCATATATTCTCATCACTTAGGTATGAGAAACTTGAGGACATACACGAGGAGGATACTTACTGAGCAACCTCCTCATGCTGCCGTTTCTGTGGCTTCGTGTATACTTTTACCGGCATACATTCTACAACCTCCTTCGGTGCAGGAACAGATCCAATTGAAGAAAAGGACGGACGAGAATTCAAGGCCACTGATTGCTGGTGGATTTCATCCAAAACCTAAATAAAGTAGCTAAACACGTATAAGAACATCACACAGAATATGATTTCTTAGTTTCTAAACATGAAAGAAATGAGACCTCAAAAAGTGCTTCAGCCAACATAACAATTCTCGATAAGCTAGCCCTAGTGCCTGACTCATCATTAGAATTGGACTCAACACGGGCAGTCGCTCTACACGTGCAACGGCCTGTTCTATGTTGGCCGGATAAAATGCAAGACCTCTCATGACCCGATAAATTCTCGAACCTACTACCCAATCTCTGAAGAGCTCGAACCTGTTAAAATCAATACAAAAAAATTAGAGTATGCAACATGCACATTCACACCATAACGAAGAGCAATGCCAAACTGACTCTACCTGAGATCTTATTCTCCTTCTTCTTTCAAGGAAAGCCGACCTATGCTCCAACAAATCATGACTATTTCCTCCTCTCAAATGCAAACTTCCATTCTCAGTATCATAGCCACTTTCAGTAAAGCTACCAATATCATACGGCAGTAATCTTCGCCGACCACCTAATCCTTGGATATCACTAACCTGCACATTATACTCAGTAGCAGACCTGTCTTCTACCAATGCAGGAGCAAGTGTCAATGTAGTAGACGAAGACCTACGAAGAACTCTATCCCGAAGCCTCCCGACACTGAGGGTTCGGCTAAATCTCACACTACCCTCCAATTGACTATGATTATATCGCCTGATTTCATTGTTTACAGATTCTACATGATTCCTATGCGAAGAATGATCCACAGCTGCATCATTATCCGCAGCATCAACAACATTCTCTTCATTCTCGTTTTGATTATGTACATCATCACAACTAGTTTCGGGGAATAGAGATTGAGCCCTCGATGACCCTAAACTCATTGCTCTGCTCAATCTAGACCCAATTCTATCCGGGATAAACCCGAAACGAGACCTCGACCTGCTCAATGAACTCGAAGAGATAGTAGCGTCGGCGTTAGAACTACTGCTACTCTTTCGATGAATCCCATTTCGATCAGCATCCAATGACAAAGGTGGCATCTTTCTATGTCTTCTCGACCTCTCACTAATTGCTCTTGATGATTTAATCTCGACTCCATCAGTTCTACGACTGCTGCCCCCTTTTGAGCTACCAGTTTTATCTTCTTCAACGTCATCGTAGTCCTGGATCAAGAACCAAAATTTAAATCCACAAACTCTAATTGGGCAACGAAAGAGACTAAAAATAGGGAAAAGAATCGATTTTGATTACTGGATCGTGAGGAAGACTTGAAGAGAGGCCGAAGCAAGAGGCGCCGAAAGCCCAAGACCTCGGGCGGCGGGGCCCACTCGTCGCCGGCGACGGATCCTTGCTGGCTCCTGATCCCATCGACCTCGATCTGATCGAATCAAACTGACATGCGTAAAAGTTTGCTATGATTTCATTTCATCGGGAGATGGAATAAATAAGAAGAAGAAGAAGAAGAAGTTGGGTGGGGTTTTTAATGGATTGAAATTATTTTTGAGAAAAGATTGATTCTTTGCACATGGAGATGATAAAAGGGTCGATCTTTTTTTGCGTTGGTGAACGCAGTTATGCCATTATTTTCATCTTTTTATGAAGGGACAGTAAAAAAAGGGCGAGTCACTGTCACAGTGAACAATAAATATCCGCTGCTCGAGTTCGTATGATTCCATACATATCCTCTGATTTTGCCAAAACACACAACACCAAAAGCTCCCACTCTATACGTGTGATAAGTTGTAATATCATCTCAATGTCCAGTTAACGCATAATATCTCATAGTTTTCTCTAGTTTTGCACTTATATACTCTCCACCTGTTTTTAATACTTTCTGTTATGCAATCATGAGAATTTTCTTTGAATTTTTTCCTTACAACACTTGCATGTTAGACAAACTTGTTCTGTTTGTTCACTTCAAAGTACTAACATAAATGAAATTATATCATGTTAATATCTTCTACTTATTAATCAGAGAATCTTCTCAAATAGTAGTATCAATTATTGTTGGAGTTGTTATGATTCAAAAAGAATCATATTCCTCGCTCAAAAAAGAATTACAATCATTTGATGATAATAAACGTGTATAATTTGAAAGATGATCATTCAGTTTCAGTAACATGATTCATTTTTTTTTTCTTTTCAGTTGAATACTAGAGTCTTTAAAATGTTCCGAATTAAATAGTAAACTAGTCCTTCTGTCAGTGTCATTTATATGGAGGCTACACAAAACAAATTGACATTTATATGCTAAACATAAAAATACTTTTTTTTAAAAAAAAAGAAGAAAAGTTGATTTATAACTCCCTACTAGCGTGTGACAATCCCAACAGCGGATCCTCCGACTATTTCCAAAACACGAGCAATCTGTCTATTGTCTCTCCAACCTTTTGAATCCGGTCAATGGTCAAACCACGTGAATTACTGTGCCGGACCACGATACCGCCTGCGCTTCTCTGCCACCAAAAAAGTGGTGGGTCCGTTCCAGGCTATGAATTTGCATCAAGCAGTTACGCCGGAACAGCAGAATCGAATATTAAGATGCTGCTGTTAAAACAGCCAACACCAATCACGCAGTTTTACCAATAAAAATAAAACACGTACACAAATTGGAGCCAGTACTTATATTCTGTGTTTTTTACGTACAGCTGAAATATATAGGCGTATCTATAGTATCCTTGGAAAAGGGCGTCATTTGCTGCAGAATTGGTCCCATAATTTGGGATGAGGGTCCATTCTGCAAGCTGTACTGTTTAACCGATAATAATGGGGGAGAGGGAATCACTAGGTAAGCTTGTGTGTTAAATGTGATTGGAAAAACATAATTGAGGTTGCATATGAGACAAGAGCATGTTTTTGTTAAATAAGCCATAAGGGATATATTATTGACAAGTACTTAATGTTTATCACTTAGATGCAAAAATTTTTTCGTGTAGATAATAAATTGTTAGTAAATAAATAATGGCATCATATACTGATTTTGTGTTGAAGACGGATATAAAGTCGTAAGAATTTTGTATAGAGTGCCCTCTACAGTATTTTCGGACAAATTTTCACTTTAGACTATTTAAAAATTTTATTTTTAAATTTCCACCCGTTTCTCATTTATTTACAAATTTTGACCCAGTTTCAGCCAGGTGGCTAAAACTGGGTCGAAATTTGTAAATAAACTATGAAAACTTCACGGGAATTGAATTCCCGTGAAGTTTTTATGCACAAAAACTTCACGAGAAT
>JBAKGM010000002.1:429386-441997 GCA_037177215.1 Asparagus racemosus
TCACGGGAATTCATTTCCCGTGAAGTTTTTGAGGTTAAAAAGCTTCACGGGAAATGAATTCTCGTGAAGTTTTTGTGCATAAAAACTTCAGCCACCTGGCTGAAACTGGGTCGAAATTTGTAAATAAATGAGAAATGGGTCGAAATTTAAAAATAAATTCTTAAAAGTGTCTAAAACGAAAATTTGTCCCAGTATTTTCCCAATGATACTACTAGTTTTTTATGTGGGACATTGTGAATTTCAATCACTTGAATTACATGATATAGATAATGTCATGGAGATGGGGGCATATTTGCAATGTAGAGAAAGAGCGTTTGAGAGAGAGAGAGAGAGAGAGAGAGAGAGAGAGAGAGAATTATTGAACTCGTGATTGAGAAATGATTTCACACCTAATATATCATTTTCTAATGAATTTGGATTCTTAATGGATCTTATGAGTCCAACCCGAATCCTACCCGGTGTAAAATAGTGGAAGCCAAAAAGGCTAGCCACCACATTCCATCGCAGCCGTCCACGTGTCATCCTGATAACAATCCAACGCAACCGCCCTCTCCCTAAAAATCACCCCCAATTCCAATTTGAAACCCTAGAATCCAAAATTAAACTGAGAGAGAGAGAGAGAGACAGAGAGAGACAGAGAGAGTTCACAATGGCATCAAAAGACATGAAGGGATTCTACAAGCAAAAGAAGAAGACCGCATCCAAACCTTCGTCTTCCTCAACAACTAAGAAGCCGCGCAAAAGCGCCACCTTGGGGTCCGGCGATCCGCCGCAGACTCCTGCGCTCGTCGCCAGCGGATCCTACGATCTCGACGGTGAACGAAACCCTAACCCTAGTTTCTGTTTCAATTGTAAAACCCTAACCCTAATTCTGTTGTTTTGGGATTGTAGATGAGTATGGGGAGGAGGAGATGAAGCTGAGGCAGTTTGATATGGACATGAGATACGGGCCGTGTATTGGGCTCACGAGATGGGAGAGGTTGGACCGGGCCAAGTCTATGGGGCTGAACCCGCCAGAAGAAATTGAGGAGATGGTCTTGAGAGCTGGCAATGGGCCTGGGCTTGAGTGTCTTTGGGAAGGGCGAGTTTAAATATCAATCAAAATTGTACTATATATGTAAGCGTGTAACTTTAGTTAGTTTGGTTAGGTTTTTTGTGGGATGGTTAAGCACGGAAAGGTATCAAGTAGCTACAATGTAAGCTTAGTTCATATCAAATAATTTTCTGTTTCCATGTTGCAAGCATATAGATTAGATTTACAGTATCAAAAATACATTTATGGCGGGCTGCGGACTTTCTAGCGCTTGATTGGCTGTAAGTGGATTGATAAGTTTTAGATTTGACTGCTTGTAACTAGACTGTCAGAGAAAGTATCGGTGAGCTTGGTTCATGACATTTAACGTGCATCAAATGAATAAATGAATATCAACTGTTAGATCCATGCACAAAACCCAAAGTTCAATGATTTAACCATTGCATCTTTTTAGTGCCTGCTTGTTTGATTCCCTAAAATCAAAGAAAAGGAAATAGGATAAGTAAATCATCAAAAGTTGTCTTTTACTCATTTCCTAAAAAAAAGTCATGAAATGGTTTTCCTTAAAATTGAGTCACATCATCCAATAATATAGTGACAATTCATCTCATCTCATCTTTTTTCTTACTTTTAGGAAGTGAACCAAACACAAGAAAATAGCCTATAGAAAATATGTTTTCTATAATAGATTTCCTTGTTTTTTTAACCAACCAAACGGCCCCTTAGTATACACATTTGTCATGGACAGGAAGAATTTGATACTTTCTACTTGTAAGTGGCGTGGGGTTGCAAGAGAACTTTGTGGGTTACAGTGCTAGGTAAATAGCACAGTGATCTGATGTAAACATAGCAAACAGTAGTGCTTATATTGCAAAATTTACATTACAGTTTAGATAAAACCAGATAATCACAATTTTCACAAATTAGGAAAAAAAAAATTACATGGCACTGGGCAACTTGTGATAATATCATAATCCTAAGCAGAAAATAATCAGCAGTTAATATATTCTCCTTCAAAACCAACAGAGATAAAAAAAACTAAGCAGAAGTTCAAAGTGACAAGTTCACAAGTCAAGCTTTCTAGCTCTGTTTTTGGCAAACAAGATTAAACTAAGAAAGAAGAGCTTGTTTATGACATTAAAACATGGTATTTTACATCAAGTTAGAACCAACGTTCGCTGCAAATATTACAAAAGGTAGCAGGCAAAATCACTTGGAAGAGATCCTGATTTCAACGCCCTGCTTACATTGAGCAAGTCATACAGACATCCAGCCCCCACAGCATCGGAAGAAAAAATCCAGCGTGAAGATGCATGAATGAAACCTCTCTACATTGCTCAGAACTCGCAGTTGCCCCATTTCCAGCACAATCTTCGAACTGATCAAGACGTCGAAAGAGGAATTGGCCCTGCAGCGCTTCGTATCCTCCTAAAAGCGGTCCTCACCCTCTCCTTCAACCCATCATTCTCACACTCCACCTCCCCATTCTTCCCGTCAACGCTCGCAACATCTCCATCCACGGTTATCAAAAACTTACCCTCCACAACCTTAACATCCCCAAACAAGGAAGCAAACAAAGAATGAATCACCTTTTGTGTCATCTTCTCCGTCTCTTCCGCCGTCTTATTAGCCTCCTCGGTTGGCACCACCTTCGGACCTTCTCTGCTAATGTTCAACACCATAGCCACCACAGAATCAGACACCATATCACTGATCGGATCCGATGGCCACTGCAGTGTCACATACGTATCCGACTCCTGCCTTATTGTTACCTTCTCATGAACAACCATAGTTGGAACATCTGTCTCCTCTTTTGGGGACTCTACACTCTCGTATATCTGCTTCAACCTGTGCTTTATAACCCCAAAAGCACCTGTATATGGTATAGAGATGCGCTGGGTGATGTTTGCCGTTGATAGCTGTGAGAATACATGGAGGTCATCGGGGGCCATAATCTGGTAAGTGAATCCTTTTTTGACCAGTAGGCCACTGACAGTTTCACCAACTTCCGGTGTCTTCTCAGCGAGCTTCCCTATTGTTTTTGCCATTTTTTCAGAACTGAAGTACATTTCCACGGATTGGCAATTCTTGGGGGACATGATCTTTGTATTGCGATCTGCAAACTGGGTTGTGAGTTTCTGCTTGAGCCGGCCCATCTCATTGGCTTCTCCATGGACGAGAATTATGTTGGGAGGCATGAGCTCGTCCAAAAAGGCACTAGTCTGATCAGAATCTGCGTGGGCTGAGAAGGAGATGTAGTGAACCTGCATGTTGAGGGGAGCCATAAGGCCATTCATAAGAGTAACCTCTTTCGGCTCATTGATAATGGTCTTGGCTAGAGTTCCTTCAACAACATACCCAGGAATTACACAGGCATTCCTTTTATCTCCACACCACTTGTCAAACAACTGCCGCGATAGCCCGCTTTGGAGTCCACCCGGGCTCGCCATCACCACTGATGGACCCACATCATCAAAGTTCTCGATGCTCTTCAATGATGAAATGTGCTTGAAATCAAAAGGGTTCGAGTTTAAATACTGGCTTCTGATCCTCTCATTCATGGAATTGATGTAAGTTTGATACACTGCCATGCATCTCTTGGCGAGAGGAGAAGCGTAGTATATAGGTATGTTATGAAGCTCAGGGTGGTTTGACCAATACTCGTCGAGGATGAGGAGTAGCTCTTGGGCTCGACCAAGGGCAAATGCTGGGATGAGGACTCGACCGCCTTGGCTGACAGTCGAGTGGATGACATCAGTGAATCGCTTTTCACGAACGTAACGAGGTTGGTGAGTTTGAACTCCATAGGTTGACTCGATGATACAAATGTCAGGGGAAAACTGGGGAGTTTCAGCTGCGCAAAGATGGCGATCCTCCTCTCTTGAGTAGTCACCAGTGTAAAGAACTCGGACACCAGCAATGTCGACCATAAACATGGCAGCACCAAGAACATGACCAGCAGTGTAGCACCAAAAGCGGATCCCATTCACTTCTAGTGTCTGGTGGAAGTCAATGACCTGAAAAAGAAATATGACGTAAGGAGGGTTCTCCTGTAACAATAGAGTTTTGAAGAGATTATGTGTCTCTGGAGCAAGAAGGATGTGAAGGTCTAAGAAGCATGCCAGAAGACAAATAGAAGTAAAATGCTAAATTAATTATATGCTTGACTATAAGAAACAGTAGAAAATATCAGCTGAAACAAGTTGCAGAAACCAAAGGCAAGAAAAAAAGAAGAAGAAATGTTAAATAAAGAACACACTTCATCAGGTCGGAAGAAAAAGAGATTTGTTTATCAAGTATGCAAAAAGATTTACGCACACGATTCCAATTTCAACAATAATAATGTCAGCCTATATACATAAGTATAGGCTAAATATACTATTAGTAGCAAGGGACAAATATTAGGCAGAACTAGTAAAGGATAATAATGAGAGGTCTAAGTACCTACAGAAGAAAAGGAAGGGTGGTAGCAACTAAAAGAGGCTCATATAGAAACCTACCTCAATTTTGTCCATGGAGCGAATGATGTCTTGCTCATCATACAGCATATCCTCAACAGAAACTTTGCTCACTTTAACATAATCAGATAAAAGCAATCGGTAAATAGCCTTTGTTGCATGAGTCATGAAAACTCGACCTTTGAAAGTAGTCTGCAACCAGGAAAAAATATTCAAGTATAAATGCATGACAGTATGGAAGTTTTATGACGGATGAACATTGTATAAACTGTGTACCTTCTCTAAGAAGTAAGGGAGGGAAGCAGCATGATCAAGGTGAAAACTGCAGAGAACCACTACTACATGAAATTTGTCACCTTGAAGCAGTTGAAAGTTTAGAAAGTTTCAAAACTTTAAATTCAATAAGATACATAGTATCATCATATCAACTTAACGTTATGAGTATTGCAGGTAAACCTTCTTATTTACATTCTATTTATTAGTTCCTTTGAAAGGGAAAAGTAAATTACAAGATCCCGCCTCAAGTTCAGATGCATTAAATTTCTATTATGCCAGCATCAATGATATTTGAGTTAATTTCCATGCTTTCTTCGTCACTTCATTTCCTTTTACAAGTGAAATGGACTAACAGTACGATTACTTCGACTTTCAGCTAGATTGATTTGCTTGTAACATTAGCATAGACGATTTAAAAGATACCTCTCACACTACAGCAACCAACTTATTCTTGTTTAAAGAAAGGAATTTCAGCACCAAGATACTTCATCAGCACTATCAATTCACCATTTAATTATAGATCGAACTTTGAGACTTAATAAATGAATACGGCATGCTAAGAAAACCCACTGTTAATGAAACAAACATTTGTTCCTCAGTTTTGGTCAAAGCTAAAGAGTAAGAAGGTACGAACTGCGTACGTCATGATGTCTTTGTATCCTAGATGTTGATCGTATACATGTACTGTACAGCATACATGAACCAGTGTAACTACGTTATCAACATGTCAATGTAGAAATTTGGTGCAATTTTATTACAACGAATCTTTTTTCTGCTTTAAACATCCAAAGTATTCCAATATATCATTCAATTCTTAAGCTAAAAAGCATACTGTTACATTTAAATATCCACACACATATTCGATGTCAGATCTGAATGGGTCATATGTAGAGTCCATCTAAGATTCTTCTCCTAATCTGACACATAAATTTGAGAAAACAATTACTTACTGAGTAACAAGAAGCACATCGATTTGAGACGGATCGATCTCATCGAAGTAAGGCAATGCCGCCATTCCTGAGTACCCCGGATGAATTCCACAATCAAACTGCCGCAAAAAGAAAACACTTTCACTACCAAAAAATTTTTTTAAAAAAAAAAGGGATGTAACAAACCTAGGGTTTATAAATTACCATGATGGTCTTCCCCCTGTAAGTCATATGAACGCAAGATCGACCAACTTCGCTTCCCGCCCCGAGCGGCGTGATGATCAGCTGATCCCCTTCTCTCGCCGGCGTCGAGCCCTGCCGCTTCGATTTAGGGTTTTGGCCCGTGATTGAGGACGCCATCTCCTTAGCAATTGGATTGAGTTGATGAAACCCTAGAAAGATTTTGGGGATTGACTCTTGTCGGAAGAAGAAGATGTGTGGGGTTTTCTCTCTCTAAAACCCTAAAAATTGAGAGCTCGAAAGATTTGGATTCGAGAGAGTTTGGCTCCCAGGAAAATGAGGCCCATTAATCGCTGGTGGGCCGGGCTGGATAGGTTTAATTCTGCGGGACGTTGATAAATAATTTTTGGGGATTAACCTCAATTTTACGTAGAGCTACTGCCATTTTAACGACACATGCAGTTGTTGCTGTAATTTTCTTGTTCGATTTAAAAAATCGTCTTTGCTCAATTCCGCGTTTAGGAGCATCCTGTGTTTTGTGACTTATGCTCAATTCCGCGTAAATCTTTTTTTTTTTTTTTTTTTTTGTGGCAACTGTAGATTAAACTACATTTGTCAGCAAAAGACACGGTCACAATTTTTGACTTAAAACATCACATGTAAGTGTAGTTAAAATCCCTGCATTTACAGCAACCCAGCAACCAAGCATATTATAGAGAATAAGCCTCCAACAAAATCTAAAAGAATTTAACAAGGCCTTTAGAGGAATATACATAAAGCCAAATTTTTAATCTTGAAGAAGATAGATATAACTGCAGCTGCAAAGTGCAGGAGATTCCATAGATAATAACGAAATATTATTGCTTCATTTTTCCATAATACTCCATAGAGGGACAATGTACAAAGCACCTAACTAGCTAAGGTTGGCAAAAATGCAGGAGACACTTAACCTTGAAATTTAAAAAAAGTATCCAACTAGCTTAACTTTACAACAATACCAACAAAAAAAAAAAAAAAAAAAAAATCTCAAGGAATTAAAGGGTGAAATCTACAAAAAAAATAACAATTAAAAAACTTCTCCTTTGAAATGGATTTAGAAAGTTAAGTTGGCGTCATCAACCCAAAATGAAAATTTTCTCCAATGTAAAATTTTTTCTTGGTGACACCTATGATTTACAAAACCTATGTAAGTTGGCCTTTATCATAAGGGTCAATAAGAATAGGACTCTTTGTACTACTTTTAATGCATCTCTTATAGTTGATGCAACGTCTATTTACAAGTAAATTTTTTTGTTTTGTTTTGTTTTGTTCATTCCATTATTAAATATTCCACACCAGGTGAAAACTTAAGGAAAAATAGCGTTCGGTTGTAGTTCATATCATTTCAGCATATGCTTCCGCTTTGACAATAACATGTAAACTAGATATCCAAAAATACTATATAGCTTGATTATAGTTTATGACTCAGAATACAAAAATAATAAAAAAGCCTCAGACTTTGGAGATTAAATTTCTCAGACAATATCACATCTCCATACATGAATTATAAATGAAGAATGAATGCATCACAATTGAAGAGCTAATTTCCTTTACGACTTATTCTACGAGACTCTATACCCTATATATGAACCTTTTATTTGCTTGATTGCTCTTTCTTCGAGCTTGATCAATGCGACAAGTATAATATGATGAATAATGAAACCAGCACATGTGGATTCTGTAATTGCTATGCTTCTGATTTTGGTTCAGGTATATGATGACACGAAGTATCGCAGGGATATGGACAGTCGATCTTCTGAAAAAGACTTCTATCGTAAAACCAGTTTCCCACTGCCTCTGCAATTGGCTGCAAAATATAGAATTTGAAGTTAATACTGATATTGAGATAATAATTGTAGACAGATCCCTCGTAAAAAAGAGAATTTTCTCCTGACAAATAGACCTCGTAAGGATAAGAGAGTCAAAAATTTCACTCAGGGGGTCTATCTGCAACAATAAAACTACAGGGTCTATCCCCAATTGGGCGATCGTACAGGGTTCTAACCACAATTAACCCTATAAAAAAAAACTAAAGCTCAAATTTTAGAGCTTACAGTATTTTCGAGTACTGGAGAATCAGCTCCAAACCAGGTTTCCTGCATCTCTGATTGACAATGGATATAGCACGAATTTATGAACAAGCCTCCTGATGTCGAGTTCCCAACTTCTGGAAGTGCAGCCAGAAACTCGTTTCTAAATCCTACAATGGCAGAGTAATTTTCATCACGAATCGGATACAGAAGCTACATATCAAAACCTGAGTAATTCAGTTGTAGTAACTTATTGCACCTTGCATCATTTCAAGCTGAGATGAAGAACAATTCTCTATAGCAAGCTTGCAGGCATGCCAACTACCATGAGGATCAGCAACCCCAGGTACTAAACTGTTCTTTATCTGCAGGAAAAGAAGCTTATTTTATATTTTATCGGAAAAATTGATGTAGTAAGTCAATAGAGTAGTTAAGTTTGATACATCAAACACTAACTTTCTACATAAGAGGAAAAATATCATCCAAAGCTTCAACTAAAATTCCTACTTTGCAGGAAAAACAACTTGACAGTATTATATTTATTTGATTCTATGGAAGCAAATTTTCCAGTGAAAAGAATTTTCACCTGCCATGAGTCATAAGCTGCATTTAGAATGAATAGAGGTGTTTGGATCAGACGTGCAGTATATTGCGGGAAGAAGCACTGTAATTTCATCGGATCATATTGTTAGGAAAATAATTGTAATTAAGTTCAGACTTCAGAAATCCTCAAATGGTTTGTGTTACATACCAGCGATGGTTCCAAATTCGAAGTGCATGGAGAAGGCAAATTCTTCTCTGATCCCTTAAAGAAATGTGTGCACCAACTAAGTATGAGTAGAGAAAAAATATAACTAAATTTACAAGATGAAGATAAAAGGTTATGGGAGAGAAAGTAGAAGAATTTCCAAAAAATCAAAAACTTACATGGGTTGTCACCACGTCATGGAAAAAAGCTCGGATGTGGTCATCTCCAGCTATATCCTTTCTGTAGTGAATAATATGATAGCAACCAATTAAAAAACTTTCAAGAAAAAGTGAAACAAGAAAGAGAGTTTTGTTATAAGGGGAGTTTGCATTGCAAATAACCACCTCTCCCTCTTGAATTGAGGGGTGATAAGTGCTAATGAAGGAATAGATGAGGGGGATTATTTGCAATTTCCCCTAAACAACAACAAAAAAGTATAGGAACTCAGTAACAAATAAATAGGAGTATAAATTTTATTAAAAACGGGCAAGCTATTTTCTTACACATTGATAAAATAACCGGCATCTGAGAGACATTTCACTCTTGCACCAATTGGTAGAAGTGAATGGAAATTATCACAGTGTAGCATGGATGTCAATCCACCAGCTGAGCAACCAGAAAGAAGTGCCTGCAAGAAAAGCACCAAGATAATTCATATTGTCCAAAAATAAAGCTGACACAAAAAAGAATTAATTACATCCAGGTAACCTGTTGCGTATCTACACGGCTAACCTTGAGACAACTGATTGCAACACGGGCAATCCTGGAGTTTGTTTTTTTTCCCTTCTCAGGTTCACCCGTGTGGATGCAACTAGTAATCTCAAGGTTACCCGTGCATATACGCTTGCAGAGTCAGACAATTGCACCATGATACCTCAGGGTACCTGAATGTAACAATCCTGAAAAATTGAGAGAAATTTGTAGAGATGAACATACATTTTGTGCATTGTTCATTCCTTTTGCAAGCATGTCTTCCATAACAGCGGTCCATACTCTTTCTCCTCTATAATGAAGATTTGTGGACTATTGGGTATTCAAATAGAAATCAAATTTGATTCTCAGGCTTTTAATCTATAGATAGATAGATGTTGCATATAGGAAAAGAGAAATTGTTCTAACTTACAGGGTCTACTCTCTCAACGTCTCCAGTAAAGGATGCACCATCACAGTAACGAACTTTGACCCTATTCCAATTGTAAAAATCTGTGCATACCAGTAAAAATCAGTATAAGCAATGAGAAGGAAGATTGACGCTCAACTTGTAGCACCAAATTATAATCTAAATCCCAACAAAAAGGGTGAGTCAACATTATGATAACCAGTTTTTGATTTAGTACCTGGATTATATCCTTTCTCATTGCTTAAAATTCCAGAAAAAGGCAGCTTCTTCAACATATGCTTTGAAGAGCCTAAACGGGTGCGTTTGCGTGAAAGACATGTCGTTATATTGTTGCACCACCCCCCTCCCTATAAATTGGAGGAAATTTCAGTAAAACTTGTTATTGTTACAATATCCACTTGCTAAGCAAGTAAAATGCAGTAAATAAAGAGCAAAAAAGTTGCTGTGAGAGATCAGAAAAATATGTCGTATGATATTCTATTAAAAAAAAGAATTTTAAATTTCCTCAGTTTAGATACACCACAAAATGATTTTAGGTTGGGATATCTCAGATCTCATCATTTTCCTCAATAAAAAATTGGCACATGTTTTGGAATTTTCAATTGTCCATCTAAGTCACTTAACGCACAAAATTCTTCAAATAAAAAATAGCTATATAAACTCCATTCATAAACAATAGAAACAGATAAACGCCATCGATACTAACTAACCTCCATATGAATCAACCAGTTATTTATCCCTGAGCCAAAACCTGGAGACAAATGATAAGCAGGTGGACTCCCATCCAAACAAACTGAAAACAGAAGTAACATATGACTGGTATCACTATAAAGCCAATAAAATGGATATAGAAAAAAAAAAAAAAACAGGAGGACATTGATTATTGTTGAAATATAAGCAATTGGATGATCAAAGAATCTCACCTGCTCCTTTGGCTACAGCACTTTGAACATAAGTTATATCCACATAAAGGCCTTCCACTTTCAGCAATAGCAGTACATATATAAGAGGATAAATCCATACACAGCCTTTTCCATCATTCATTCTGCACATAAGAAAAAGACTATTAATATTACTTCTACTCCCTCTTGCGCAAAAGAAATCAAACAAGTACTTATCAGTGACGATTGTAATTGAACTGGAGGAAATTTTTGTGTCGATTTTAAAAGAGATGATCTAAACCAACAAATAAAAACATAAGCAGTATCGAATCAGTATCTAAATAGATATAAAAATTTATGGAGATGAAGAGATGAATAAGATTCATAAGAGATTACCTTACTCCTTGCAAAAATAATCAAATAATTCTGTATATCAAGAATACTTATGAATCAGAACCCATATTACTCACTCAGCTATAAAAAATCATATTATTTTGAAATAGCCATATAAAACATTTCTCCGAAAAAAGAAAGAATAATTTACTAAATCTTATTTAATGGGTTTCAAGCAATGAGACTAAAAATAAAAAAAAACCCAATGCCAAGATCGCACCTTTGCACTAAAAACTCAAGAACCCACTACTGAGATTCAATAAAAATCATAAAAATGATCAATTTACCCGAAAATAAGTTCGAAGAAAATGCCGCCGTTTTCTTCCCGCGAAACTCTCGAACACTCTCTCCTCACTCCTTCCCACTCTCAAAAATAATCTATATAATAACATAATACTGAGGGCATATTAATAAATAATAAATAAATGGGCAAATATAAAATCTTCAACTTTCCTAGAAAGTAAAAAAGATTCCACAGTCCAAATAAAGTGTCCGCTATACACAGAAAGCAGATGAAAAGTGGGGCCAGTGAGAACTTGGGTCAAAATAAAGGGTCAAAATTTATGAGTGCACTGAATTATTTATTTATGACCATTATTCTCTATTGGCTGCTGTCCGAGATGAACGGGGTAGTGGGCTAGAGTCCATGATTGAAGTCGGGCCCACTAATTTGAGATTACGTGTAGGTATTTAATTGGTAATTTTGGCACTTAGCTGCTGCCTCGTTAAAAGTTAAAAAAGGTAAAATGATAATAATATAAAAATTAAATAATGAGAGAGAGAGAGAGAAGCTCGAGATAGATCTCGTGGAGGTGTCGGTCACGTGATAAAAAGCCTCTTTTAGAATGAGATAAATATTGTTTTGGCAAGTTAATAAATGTTTCTATCATTAGTTCTTATGATTATAGAGCCACTGAAAAAGGCTATTGCAAGTAATGTATTATTATATGCGAATTGGTAGACCTTTATTTCTTCTAACAAAGTTTTCAGAATAAATTTTATGTATACAAATTTTTTTAAAAAAAAGATTTAATGATCAGTTGATGATTAGGGGTTTTCATATGAGTGCAGTATCGCCTAACATTTTCTTTTAAGGCGTGAGGAATCTGAGATTGAGTTGGAGCATTAGTTTTCGCTTGTTTTGTCATTATTTCGCCACTATTTAGCCTCAGATTTTTTTGTATGTAGGTTGCATGTGGCATTTTTTTCTCCCTTCTCTTTTGCACTCTTCGATTTGTTTCGTTAAAATCTTAGTAATGGAACACAGGGGCTTAGAAAGTTTCATATTATTTATATCTTGTTCTAAGATACAAATGCATGATAAATAAAAGTAAGTTTATATTTGAGGCTTTATATGGTACAAGTATATATATCTAGGGGAGGAATTAACAAATTGCGGGGCCCAGTAGCCGAGGGGATAGGGGAGACGATTACGGAGCCATCGTGATCAAGAAGAATATGGAATATGAGAACGACCCCTTCATAATGTCCAACAAAATTGACATATTCTTGCATTTCCCCCCC
>JBAKGM010000002.1:450617-466997 GCA_037177215.1 Asparagus racemosus
TACTTAAAATGTTGGTCCATTTTCATTCATTTCGATCCAACGGCAAATAAGTATGCGGTGTTCAAAAATTCACGATTATATGAGCTATTATCTACGATTTCATTTTCTTTTGTTTCAATCAGATGAGAAATAGTTAAAGGGAGTCCATAATTCACAATTTTTCATAAGTTATAACCCACGATTTTTTCATTGGTTTTAGTCCTGGAAAATAATTGTGGAGTTTAAAATTCACAAGTTCATGACCTATCATAACCTTACGATTTTTACTCACTTTCGTTGGTTTGGCCCAGTGACATAATTGTTTGGAGTTTAAAATTTACAATTTCATGACCTATAACCCATGATTTTTGTCCATTTGCGTTCGTTTTAATCGAAAGACAAATTACTTAGTGGAATTTAAAATTTTAGATTTTCATGAGCCATAACTCACGATTTTTCTCAATGTTCGTTCATTTAGACTGAATGACAAATAATTAAGCGTAGTTCAAAATTCACGATTTTTATGACTTGTAACGTACAATTTTTATACATTTTTGTTGCTTTCGCACAATGGCAATTAATTATGCCGAGTTTAAAATTCACGATTTCATAAGCTATGACCCACGGTTTTGTTAATTTTCGTTCATTTCGACCTAATGGAAACTAATTGTGTGGAGTTCAAAATTCACAAGTTTCATGAGCTATCTAAAATTTGTCCATTTTCATCCGTTTCGATCTAATGACATAATTATGCGGTGTTCAAAATTCACGATTTCATAAGCTGTAATCTACGATTTTTGTTCATTTTCTTTTGTTTCAATCAAATGGAGAATTATTAAGGGGAGTCCATAATTCATGATTTTCATAAGCTATAACTCACGATTTTTGTTTATTTTCATTAGTTTTATTCCAGTGATAAATAATTATTTGGAGTTTAAAATTCATGATTTCATGACCTATAGTAACCCACGATTTTTCTTCATTTTCTTTGGTTTGCACCCAATGACAAATAATTGCATGTTGTTCAAAATTCACAATTTCCTGGGTTATTTCTCATGAAAATGGTGAATTTTGAATTATGTTTAATAAGTGGTCATTGGGTCAAAACCAAGATTACATTTGAAAAGACACCATTATAATCACATAAATTAAAATAAAACAAAGAATCCGAAGAACTATGCAAGAAAGAATAATTCCAGCCTTGGAGCGAATGAATAATAATGAACAAACTAAAAATGTCTCTACTTTTCTTTCTTTCATGATTTTATTTTGTCTGTTTTTATTTTGTTATGTTTTGTTGGGGTTAAAGGCTACCTGTGCGTCAACACAAATTATATCAGTGGACACATGGGAGAGGAGTGGAAAATGTCAGATGGGTATTGGGGCATTTCTGAGGGCACAAAGTACGAAAAACCCAAGATTAATTAGGGAGTCGAAAGGTGACAAGCGAAATGAAAAAATTGGCTCTGTTGCGGTCGAGCTTTTCAGAAGTATAGAGGGCAGAATTACACCCCAAATTTCATGAACGTCATAAACTAAAACTCCACACAGTCCAATCTAATCCAGCACATGCAAGTTACTTTCAAACAAAAAAAGAAAATAAAATGCAACATCCATTTTAGGAAAGTCTTAAAATGTGGTCTGGCAGCCACTTTTGCAGAGTCTTCTTTCACTTTTGTTTACTAACTTTGTACTTGATTGGTTAAATTGTCTGGAGAAGTTAATTGTTTGCTAGCAAAGTCTGGTACATTCCTATTTCACTATTTGTTATCATTTAAATCATGGTAATGGAACAAGCAGAGCCCATTTACTTCAGTCCGTTTGCCTGATTTTATAAGGTGAAGCTTTTGTGACCTTTAGTTGCAGAGTTCCTCACATAAATTTGGGATTTATCTTGTGTTGTCAGCTAAATGATGCATAATATTTCAGTAACTATCACCCTTCTTTCCAGTGCAGAACTGGTCTTACATGAAGAAATACATTACAATGATCTCGTGACCTCTGTTGATTATGGTACTAGCTCAGTTGAGACTGAGGATAATGATACAAAGGATCAGACAAGCAAAGCAACACCAGAAGGTATATATTTTTGAGCATTCCAATCCTTTCCATATCTTTCATTTTACCCCACATAAGTAGTTGTTATTTTGAAATCATTTAAAAACGGTGGCCCAGCACACAAGTCTCCACCATTTGAGCTCTGGGGAGGGTCAGCCTTACCCTCGCTTTGCGGAGAGGCTGTTTTCGGGTTTCGAACCCGTGACCTCTAGGTCACAAGGCAGCAACCTTACCATTGCGCCATGGCTCAACCTTGTGAGGCCCCATCAATTAGTCCCACATCAAAGAAATAGATGGGTATATATGTGATCCTTGGGAACCAAGTAGCAACAAATGCTAGCATTTTTGGCAGTGGATCAAGCGAACAACGTGTTGCACTCAATATGTCCCAGGGCTTGAATTGCGCCAACGGGCTCGCTGACCCTGGACGTGACAACCCTCATTTTGAAATCATGTGCATTTATATTTATATTAACTCTATGAACTCAGAAAAGTTGCTCTTTGTTGAGTATAGCTATAGGATATGATAGTTGTTATTTAAGAAATGACCCTTCAGAAAACTGAATTAGATTTTGGTCAAAGAGTTATTGTTTTTGTTGTTGAATTGAATAGAAGTATAGTGCAGTCAAGAAAGCAATGGTCACCTTTTTTCTTATTGAAATTTATGCTGTTATGCCTTGGCAGGGCAGTTCAAGATGGTTCTTTTAAATTTGTTTCAAAACTCATCGTTGCGTTTTTGTATGCAACCTGTTAATTTTAATTTGGCATATTTGTATTCAGTATTCTAGATCTATCTGCTAGTTATAGGTTGGCTAATTGGAAGGTTCTGTCTTACTTTGATGCACGGAGTACATCATTTCTATTTTTCCAACAAAAATCGGTTCTCCAAGGTTTTCTGTATTTACGCTTTTTGCATAGTCTTTATACCTTGACTTTAATTTCTTTCAGTTTCAGTTAAGGCGACCAATAATAGTGATCATGGAGACCCTAATGATCCTTGTGTGAGACTGAAACGTGATTGTGTGGGTGTGCTGGCAGCATTTAAGCTTAGTAATCCTTCTCAGCACCTCGTTGTTGTGGCAAATACTCATATTTATTGGTAAGTCTTCTTTGTATAAAACAAAACATTTATTCATTGTCTCCAAATAAAATCGCCCTTTGTTTATTTCTTAAAGAAATTCACGAAATCATTTCTTTTTGTTTAACTTATTAGGGCATAACATTCTTCTGGAAGTTATGAAGTTAGAACATTCGAGTTCTCGATATTTTACTTATATGTTTGGCTAATTTCACAACTTTTTCCTCTGAATTCATTGACCCTTGAGCTCTATTTGTTGCTTATTTGAACAATAATTTAATCTCCTGCTATTGTAGGGATCCAGAATGGATTGATGTAAAGCTTGCTCAAGTAAAATATCTTCTGCTGAGACTTACTCAGTTCAAGGAACTTGTTTCAAATAAATACTGTTGCACACCTTCAGTGATTGTCACGGGTGATTTTAATTCTACTCCTGGTGATGAGGTTTGTTTTTTTGCTTTTCTGTTGTTTTCCTCGTTCTTTCTCTTGAAAATATAACACCGCATTGAGGAAGGAGGAGAAAATTGGAGAAGAGAAGAGAAGATAAGAAAACCCCAGGCAGAATGGCCCTCAAGGAATGAATAATAGATTTATAATTAATTCAACATCTCAATTTTTAATCATGGCTAAACTTGTTATCCCAAAGTACACAGTAGTCATATATGTAGTCTAACCAACATAGTTCGATTCTATCAAAACTCCTCTAAAAAATTAGCTCCAGTAAAAGAAATGATAAATCCTAATCGAACTAAAATTCTTATCTAAGACTAGTAACTAAAGATAAAGCTAGAGACGATGACTCAAATGAACTAATTCCATCTTTACTAGAACTTAAATATTAGATACTTATAAGAAATCCTATCTAATTTAAAATAGATTTTTAAATATCTCCGAAGAGGTTTTACATGCATTAATGGATCTTTCATCGTAATTGAATCTACATCGATTCTCCATCTCCCTTTATGTCCTCATCGACTTGATAATGGCTCACATGAAGGCAGAATAACTCTGTTGCAAAAACATAATGATATTAAAGGAATCATAAAAAAAAAATCACTTAATCTCATAGTTCATGCACGATGCATTCAACTAATTAGATATGCACCCAAAAAAAAAAGTTTCGCCAAATTCCCGATTTTTGACGGTCGGGGCATGAAACTCCACTTCATCTTACAATATCTCTTCAAGTAGCGACATAGTAACTCTGAGATTTTTCCTTTCAGGTTTACAAGTATCTTGTATCTGCAAATGCTGCTGCCGAGTCATCGGGATCCCCATATAAACTCTGCAGCCTTTACAGTTCAAATGGAGGAGAACCACCATTCACAAATGTTACACCGGGGTTCACAGGAACTTTAGATTACATATTCTTATCAAGCACGGGCTACTTGAAACCGGTCAGTCTACTGGAACTTCCAGGTCCAGAATCAGCTGACATTGTTGGCGGACTTCCAAATTTACATCACCCGAGTGATCATCTGCCCATTGGTGGTGATTTTGAGGTCCTTAGGGTTTCAAGCTCGACTAAGTTGCATGAGGTTGAAGATGATCTTGTCAAATTGAAGATCGAGGAACAGAAAGATTAGACGGTGTTCTGTCTGTCATATGAGCATAGAGTTATATTTATGATTTCATGGATACCGTCTATTCTTTTTTTTTTTCGGAAAATTAATAAGAATAGTTATAAAGCTGAGTATTGACACATTTTTGTATCAGAGGGCCAAATCCAAGTGTTTCCTTCAGAGATTGTCTTCTGAGATTTAATTGTACCATTTGTATCTTTTATGCTGAGAATTCTAAGGCTAGCGTATTGCTTAGTGCTGGGGACGTATTTATTGTTTCATTTAAGAGTAGAGGAAATAAACTTTTTTTAGAGATCTTAATAAATTATTGATCATTGGCAGATAAGGCGTAAATGAATTCTTTAGAACGTTTCTGCTTGTGTGATTCTACATGAACTGATGATGGTCACGGTTGAGTTCAAGATACTCTCAGCTGTAGCTCTGTTTGATTGTTCTTTTCTTGATGTAGAGGTTGAAGTTAGAATACTATGTCCATTAATTGGTGATTTAGTGTTTTAAAAATTTTTTTCCTGACAATCTGAATCCCTCAAGCGAACCAGACAGTGAAAGTACAAAAAAGATCGTAAGCCCATTACTAGATTATAACTCTACTCCCTGAAGGCAAAATAAGGTTCCAATTAACAAAATCTGAGCTCCTTCAAAAATTTTAAAATTTATGAAACCAAGTGTAGAGCGCAGAAGAGGCATCTGCGATCCTAGAAGAATCAAGTCCCATCTCCTTTGAACCAAGGTTGGCTGCCAAAAACTAATGGCAATACACTGACTAAAAATAATAAATCCTGTCTTAGATAAGTTCCGGAAAAATGTGAGAGTTACTGAATGCATTTCAGGCAAAATGACCAGGGATATCTCAAAAGACAATCATGGACAGAAAATTATATACCTACTTTTGACATTCTCAAATGCATGCGAACGCGATCACAAGGCCCACACAACAATGGAATATTTAGATACTACCATCGACTACTAAGCTACACCATTCACAACATTACAACTCACAACACTACGCCACCACCGGGATAGAGAAATAGGGTTCAACGCCCTCGGCAGCATTCACTGCAGATTCATCGCTGACGTGCCATTTCTGAAACTGCCGAGCTTTCTTCATCAAATACAGAGCAGAGGAAGCCAGCCCTTTCAAGCACACCATGCTCCTTCTCCTCGCCTTGCCTCGCTCAGCGCTCCTCTTCTTGGCCCCAGAGGTCTTCGAAGGCAAATGTGAGCATCGGCCATCGGGGGACAGTAGCGTAATTATGTCGGAGTCCTTCGTTGTCGCTGATGACCTGAGAACGGTGGCGTTGTTGACTTGGGAGGCCATGGATGCTGCTGCTTTGATCAGCTTTGAGACTGTGGGGGTGAGCGTGGGGAGGAGAAGAGCGCATACATAGAGTGAGAGGGTTGGCAAAGGACAAGGATGTAATTATCAACAGCTTGGCTAATGACTGTAGAGCCCACGTGATTGGCAGGCCATTATTGTAGATCACCAGGGCTAGAATGGTAACGTTGAAGTGATATGCCTGATTCCTGTACTGCGTTTTGTGGCAACTGATAACTGACGCAGCCTGCGATTAGTTGAGCAAAGCTAGTTGAGGAACAGGTCGGTGCGCGCTAGCAGATATGCATGATAAAGCCCAGAATCATGATACTGGATCTCCTGTATTGTATGAGAGCGACGAGTCAATTGAAGCAATCCACAGTGACCGAAGCTGGCGGGTAATGGCTCCTTCTGGCTGAGCACAAGTTGGTCCTTCAACTTGGGATTGAAGATGACAGATGCCTGCCTTGTTTTTCAAGGATTTCTCTGTGGTCCAGATGCGTACGGACTTGTATCTCACCGGTAAATAATCAATAGGTTCAAGGACTTGTTCCAGACCCTTCTAAACTAAAATTCCTAAATTTTTTGAACCCTATTCTTCTATTAAGTTTCTTTGCGGTTTTCTCATTTGTCACTGTCATATCCTTTTTAGTTGCTTTCAACCAGACTCTATTGGGCCTACGTCTAGACCTCTTTGCCCTATTAATTATAATCCTAAAATTATTCCTCCTAATTGGTTCATTCTGTGGCCTCGGTAGCACAAGGTTGAACCATCTTGATCGATTTTCACTCGTTTTAGCCTTTTAGGAACGACCTAAAAACCTCCTACAAATACACTCATTATTATTACCTCTTGGAGTATATCCACCACAACATTCTCATTTCTACTACAACAATCCGATCCACAAAGGGCTGTTGACCTTATAACCGTTCTACAGAATTTACCCTGGAAATCAATTCATTGTGTTAGGAAAACGCAGGAAGCAGAATCGATAATCCAGAACATTCTTTAGTTCAAAGTAGGAAGAGGAAGATGATCCTATCAGCATAAGTTCTAGTAATGGTTGGCAAGAAAGAAGCCAAACTAATGGTGCTCAGAATGTAAAATAAGTAGCCCTAAGCTCCTGTCCCAGTGCAAATGGCAAAGGAGAATGATCCTTTACTTTGGTCAAGGATTTGCATGCCCATAACATATAAAGGGTCAAAGAAGAGCAGGCCACGATTTCAACAGTTAAACCAGATATAATATATAATCCCCTCGACTTTCTGAGAGGGAATTGTTGTTTAGCGCATATCATCCACATGTACTGGCTGCAAAAGTTTCCACCGCCCAATAGAAAAGAGACGAGCAACCACAGGATTCTAAGAGCAAGTTGGTGATAGTAGCTTAAATACGAAGGTGATACTCACATTAAATGCTGGGATGATGAATGCGCAAAAACAAATATTCAACTTCAATTTAACCAAATATAAAGAGTAGGCTCCAAAGTTCTATTGCACTGTAGAAATTGAGAATGATATGAACTCGAGACACTTCCCAATTTGGGAAATATGATTCTAAGGAGCCACTTTAGATTGAATCTAAGGATGTACATTCAAAATTACGTTATAGGTAATCAATTTACTTGATCCATTCTATTCATTTTGATGATGGTGTTTAAACAAAAAAAATTAGGCATATTGCGTTATAGTTACTCACGCATTAAGTGATTGTAAATTAACGATTTCACGATAATACAACTAAAGTGACAATGAAAAATATGTGTTAAAATCATTGAAACATCTTTTATTTTATTTTATAGATGTTCTAAGACATTTAGACTATGATACATGGAGCGGATCGTCCATTGGAATAGTCCAATCCATGCATCTAGAGGTGCATCCTTAGATTCAATCGAAGGTGGCTCCTTACAATCATATTTCCCCAATTTCTAGTCAGAGTACCTTTCTGAAACTACATTAGTCTAGTATAGTAATATGAGACAAAGCAACATAATGTAGGGAACCCTAATGTGATTTCAAAAAGTTTTCAGGAAATACAGAGGCTTTACTAAAGTGGTTTCAAGACATGTATCCGATCTTAGTTTTAAGGCCTTGCTAGTGAATATTTGACATAGTTCTAACTTAACTATTGAATTCACAAGGTATATTTCTGTGTTGCTTCTTTTGTTGAATTATAGATTATATTCAAACAGGCAGAAAGTGATTTTAGAAATGCCAAGTAGAGCATTTTGAATAGGACCTGTAAGTAACATCGAAACATGAGGGTTCACAAATTTAAAGTTTTTTCCAAAGAAAAGCAGAAGTGGACCGATTTTTAGGTGTGAACAATATGCTCGTTAAATTTGTAAGGATTAGAGAGATAAGGGCTTAATAAAAATAACTACCATCTAGAATGCTTAGCAAACCAGTGGAATTGGGAAAAATCCCAATGGATAGGGAAGCTTCCTTATTTCTTTTCTTCGTCCTTAAGTAGGCACTTCTTTAGATAAAGGTGAGCTAAAACTTGTAGAAAATGAAGTTCAAAGTTGCAGCAGAATAAGAAAACAAGAGGCAACAAGATGAGAGAAGTCCATTGTTTTCTATATGTAATCTAGCACATCCAAAATTTCTCCCTCTTATCGAGTCGTATTTATGGAGATAAATCTATTTCCTAACATATTACATAAAAATCCATTAACTATTTTCTACACTCTAAAAAGCTGATCACAGTACGCCAATCGTCCGATGAAGTTTGAATTGTAGGCAGTAAGAAAATCTCATGCCTCAATTTCTTGATATATTTAATCATATGGTTGAGTATCAGGTTCTTCATGTATCCCCCAAAATCAGAATATATAGCAACTAACATCTCCCCCTGCTGATGATTGATCACGTCCAATTTCAATATCTACAATAGAGCTCATTAAACAGTGCCCAAAAGGTTTTTAAAAAAAAGGGTTCACAAAGCACCCTGCAATTTGGGAACCGTGGGTGACCCAGATGGTTAGGAGGTTCCAATATGGCTCTCAAGGTATTGGATTCGATTCCCAGATAAAAAAGAAAAAAAAAAGCACGCTACAATTTAGCCTTGTGCACCTTCTAAATAAGTAAATAATTATTACAACAGTGTGATAACAGTAACTAATATCAGAATGTCATATTATCCGATAAGAAACCAATCCATGCTAACTTACACAAGCACATGTCCAAAAATGATGCCATCAAACCTACAAGCACGATCATGACTCTATGTTTTATCGATAAACTCTATAGAAAAAACTCCCAGATTCTAAGCAAACCCAAGAATAAACAAAAGAACAGAAATAAATCAACCACAAACTGACCTTCCAGTAGGAGTTTTTTCCACCTTTGGCCAACCAATGATAACGTCTTAGCTTAAACATTGGCCATTGGGCCAACTCTTGGATCACATAATCTCTACCACCGAAGCGCCTACCTTCCAATCCCTTGAAGACGAAGAACGGAATTGTCTATCTATAAGCTACCCCCTGGGAACAGTTGACAGCACCATTGCAGACATGAGCAATGCCATTACGGACCCCTCATATCTAGCTGGATAGACCCGAGCCATGGCATACGATGGTGAGAGCCAGGTGATAGAACGAGAGATCAGTATGCTTTCATTTCAGGTCATCAACACCAACTTACTGCTCTGAACATAGAAGAAAGAGGGAGAAAATACGATATATTCATGGGAAAAATAATACCAGCCAACATGATGATGTTCCTACCATTGTTGCTAATGCCTTTACAGAGGCAGAAATTACAAGGTCAAAAGACAGCCAGGAAAAGAAGGAAAAGAAAAGGATGACTTTATATGTCATATTTGGTATGTCATATTTGGACAAAAAGAATATACAACAATTTGATGAAGAACAAAGAATCACTAAACTTTGACTAATCACTTACAGTCACTATCCTGTTTTCTTTTTTTTACTGAGAAAATACCCAAAAAAGGATTCTGGATGGATTTTAGGTGTCAAAGGAGCTGATGTTGTCCGTGCATGTAATAGTTAAAGAAAGATCTGTAACTCATACTTACATCAGACTGAACTACAAAAACGGATTTGCAATCAGTTCGTCGCCGTTATCCTCTTCCAGCCATATCGTTGGCTTCGGAGATGGCTAAGAAGATTATGTGCCTGCAGATAAACAAAAGCGAAGGACCTTGTTTTAAAGTACTTGAATAAAAGTGAAAAAGGGAGAGAAGAGGAGGATGACAATAGTATCAAGGGCTCCAAGACTAAACCTAGAGAAAACACTAAAACATGTGAGATATTTCATCAGAAATCGCTGTTAGAGAATGATTGAGAGAGTAATATTCACTGTTAGAGAATGATAGTGAGTCATAGGCACTGTTAGAAACAATAATACAATTGAGGTGATCCACAACTCCTTTGATGGATAGTTAGGGGGCAAAATGGAGCTGAAGGAATCACTTCCTATATATTATTTTGACAAATTAAAGCTGGAGGATGAACATTTAACTCTACTAAAGCATCTCAATTCTGCCGCAATAACATTACGATGCTCCAGTTTCACAAGGCCAACTAAAAGAAGTGGTGCAATACAAAACAAAGACCATTATTGAAATCACTTGTTCTCAAACTAAGCAGGTAAAATATAACCGCGATTGTTATGCTTTACTTTTCCTAGACCTACTACTTGATTCCTAGTGTAGAACATACTCCAAGTTTCTTCTTTTCCTAAGTAAATTTGGCGCATAAATTTATTGAGAACCAATCTGGTATCAAACCCCAGACATACTTTCACTAAAAAAGCTCCTGATAGAACAATATAATTAGTTCACATAGCTAACAAGTACGGAATACCCAGCCTAAATGATTGGTTCCCAGCAGCTTACCTCTATAACACTTTCAGAATCCTACCTGAATTCCATGTCGTCAAACAACGTAGTGTAGCAGTTGTCAAGGTCAAACACATGGTTCAAATTGCCCATGACATAAGCCTTAGTAACTTAGCAGTAAATTCATTGCTGACAAGTGAAATAACTTAAAAGCTTAAAGCTGACTCCCGCACTTCTGTTATTAACATATTTACTAATACTATTCCCCAAAGTTAATTCTCCATATGAGTTCCCTGAAGTCTGTATAAGCCTCTTGAAAATTCATTTCATAAATAAAAAATAAATAGCACCTTACATCTTCTAGTCCTCCATCATTGTATAGTATCACTAAATCTTTTCCTTCAAGAAAAAAAAACGAAAAGAAAGGAAAATGGTTTAGCATACAATTGCATTTGGATTGCAGTTTTTTTTTTTTTTGTTCTGAGAAAGTAGAATAATTTCTTTGAAGCATAATCCATCACTGACATTATGAATAGTTTGTACTTCTCTAAGTTCATAATAGAATGTTTCTATATGCCAAAGATCGGATGCAACTGAACATTTTGGCCGAACTTTTCAGGTCTCTTATATTGGTTGAACCCAAATTAAACTTCAAAAGTCATACGAGCCTGGTAAAAGCATGGATGCACATTCACACATCGAAATACGAGAATACGAGAAGGCAATCATACCTTTTCTTTAGCTCGAGTGGTGCCTGACTGCGACAATGCTACCAATGGTGGCACGGCACCTTCTTGAAGAACCTGACTACAAAACATGTTACTATTTGAACAGAGTTGAAGTAATGCTGATGCAGCATGTTCTTTCGCTCTTGCAGATCCCAATTCCACAACTTCAACAAGAACTGGAATCCCGCCTTCATGACCAATTTTCATCCTTCCTTCTTTTGTAGTGGCAAGGTTAGCCAATACAGACACAACTCTATAAACCATACCAACAGCTGGGTCCATCAGCTCCACTAAGTGTCTTACAGCTCCAGCATGGACGATGCGCACCCTGTTCTCATGACATATTGATAAATTAAACAACGCTCTCACAGCATCCTTCTTTCCTCGGGGAGTCCCATTCCGCAACATGTACACTAGAGGCTGGATGGCACCTGATCGTCCAATCCTAACTTTGTTTTCTTCGGTAACAGCGAGGCTGTAGAGGGTCGCAGCTGCATTCTCTTTTGCCTCAGAGTTCCCCGCTTCAAGCACATGAACGAGGGGATCAATTGCATCGGCATTCGAAATGGCATGCTTGTTGTCGTCATCGAGAGACAGGTTCAAAAGCGTTGTTACAGCATTCTCTTGGATCTTCTCGTCTGTGGAATGAAGCAATCCAACAAACAGGCTTATAGCTCCACAACTCGCAATCACAGCCCGATTTTCCATGCTATGTTTAGCTAAAAGACGAAGCTCTCCAATGGCTTCTCTCTGTACGTCTACCGAATCACTTCTCAAATCCTCAATGAACTTACGAACTTCTGACTCCACACCAGAAAGATCAGGTCTTAACTCCATACGTGGAGAAGAAATGATCCTTGGCACAGATCTTCCAGGTGGACGACACAAAATGCTTTGGCTTCTCAATCTAACATCAGCCAACCCCGGTGGATACTCTGGTTCGCCTGGAGAAGCACAGCTTGCTGGAGCATCTTGCCTAATTTCTCCTGAAGCATCGGTTCTGAAATGAGTCACATCACTAGAAACCGGGGGACCCATGATTGCATCTCCAGCTTGCTGGAGGCAGTCTTTAATTGACACATGACTGGAGGCAGGGGCACTTATACTATGGTCCTGAAACTGCTCGACAACTTTTGGGGATTGGGAAGGATCCTGCTGTAATTGGCAGGAAGCTCCATTTCTAGAGCCCACATGTGCCTCTCCCAAGCGGGCTGGATAATGAGGAGATGTAGGTTTCTCATGCAGATTACCGTCTTGGTGGAGCCCATTCGAAGACACTGAATATTTAATCAACAGAGCTGGTGATCTTGGATGATCATCCCTTGGAGACTGACTGGAACGGGGAACGGTGCCACCACTTGCGCTTGAACCTGACAAGCTATAAAACCCTGATGCCCGGTTCAAATTCATGGAATTTATGGGGTCAGGCAATTTAATCTCATTTGATTCGCACCAGTTTGCAATAAATGCCTTGACAGTATAGTTTGGAATCAAATTGGTGTGGCCAAGTGTTCGACGTGTCACGGGACATATATCACAACCTTGATCAAGCCATTGCTTAATGAAAGCCCTGTCATATGTTTGACCTGACTCCACAATCACCGGGTCAGACATCAAATGTAGGGATAGTGGGCAGCAAAAATCAGCAGGAATCGGGACACGGATGATGTTGCTCATCTGCTTTGCTTTAACATGACAATCATGCATGTAGTTGACGAGTGCAATCATCTGATTAATGCCTTCAATTTCTGCATGATGCTCACTGCGGCCGAGTTCTGCTTTAAGCTTGTCAAGGGCAACAGCTTCCATTAGCAATTCTCCATTGGAGGATAAGCTCAGAGAATTTGAAATCTTTCCCAGATGCTCAGGTCTAGGAACAGTTTGGTCCACTTGAGCTCTTATGGCCTCCTTTATGACGAATGATGTTTGTTTATAACTAATTTGCTGCATTTTTAGCATGCATTTCTGGAAAGATAATGCACGGAAAACCCTCAATCAGAACAAGGTAAGATATCTATCACACAGATGATTGAAATACAAAATGAACTATAAGCAACGATGCCCTTTGTATCACCTCCAAACATGGTGAACAAGAATTATCTTCAAGAAATGTATAGAGCAGCTGACAAGTTTCAAGAGCAGCATTACGCAACTTGTTTATTGCAGGCTCAACTTGCATGACCTGAGAAATTAATTCAAAGTTCACTTAACAATACACAGTATGCAGGAAATTTTTTTTATTTTTTTATCACATAGCTATAGGAAAAACTCCAAACCACTAGTGATCCACGTCCGTAAGGTGCACAGACATCTTTCAAGTAACAATAGCATAAAAACAAGTGCATTGAGGTAAGGTGCCTAGTTTCATAATGATTACTTCAAATTAAATAAATTTAATTGTTCATCAAATTTTTTTTTAAAAAAATAGCTCAAAATAAATTTAAAACGTAACCTTGGATACTAAAGATGACAACTTATTTATCCAAGTCTAACATGCAGAAATTAGTAACAAGACGCTCATCTTTTCCAGATGTGACCAACAAATTCCGTACAAAATAGACTTTGCTCATCATCTGGTGCCAGCTCTCCATGAGTTCTCTCGCGTCATTGACGGCAACATCTAGATCTTTCAGCGTCCTCTTTAGCTTCTCATCTGAAGCTGACTCGCAAACGATGACTTCTTCGAATACAGGTCGTAAAGGTTCCAAGATCTCGTCAATCTTCAGGCGGTATCGGCGAGCAAAACTATCGGGCAGTGTCTTCAGCAAAGACACCTCCATCGTGCCTGTTACAAAAGCTCATGCTAAATATAAATTCACTGCGCATTTAACTCTCGGTTGCTTCGCACTTCAAACTGCTCTTCTTCTCATTTTATTTTATTTTATTTTATTATTCTTTTTGGCTAGCGGGCTACGGATTGCTTTGAAATCAAACAGTAGCTCTAACTCATAAGAACGAACTGCAAATTATGTAAATAAAACAACAGAAATCAACGAAGAACGGTCAGGTCGGAAACCCTAGTGTAAGAGTAGAATTGCACACAAAACAAAAATTCGCAAAATAACTCAGAATCAATCATCAAGGCTCGCTTACAGTGCTCTAGATGCTTCGATCGACGGGTTTTATCCGATTCGAACTCAAATTTCGCAGAGATCGAGAAATCTAAGTGGATTGAGGACAGAAATCAACGAAGAAAGGTTTTAAGGAATCTCGAAACTAGCCTTTGATCTAGCCGCCGCCGTTGGTTCGCCCGAAGCTTCGGCGATTTTGCAGCGTCCTTCTTCTTCTTGGTCTCTTTCGGCGCGCGTCGACGTGGGAGGAGACGGGCGGGACTTTGCCGGGGGTAATTTCGTCATTTGCAAATTAGGATGAAGAATAATTTCTGTCTCGGGATTTATTTCCTTCGTTTAATCGCATATTAGTCCCTTAGATCATACTTAATTGCTACATAGTCCCTCAAATCTCAGTATTTGCTCCTCGTCTCTTAAATCTTCTATTTTCTTGCAAATAGACATTCCATTAGGGGCTGTTTGGTTCAAAAAAATAATAGGATTAGGATTAGGAATTTATTTTCTCCGATTTCGAAATTCAGAAAATAGACCTCCAAAAGCACCTTTATAGATAACCAAATCTATAAATTTTGGTAATCCAAACACTATATTAGGATTTAGTTAGATTTTATTATTTACAATTCTACCCCTGTCAGAGCCAAATCCTAATCCTAATCTATAAAATTGACTAACCAAACAGCCCCTTAGAAAATCTGTTAATTCCTCCAACTCTAGTTAGGTCAGCCCTTAACCCAATATAAATTACCTAAATGCCTTTGACTATACGTTACCTTCTCAAACAAAGAAAACTCTCTTATTTCCAAAGTTTTCCTCTTCTCTGAAAGTTGGAAATAGCACAAATTTGGGTCTGGGTAAGCAAATGACCATGATAGAAGAAAGACTTTATCGAATTAGGTTTTTAAAGTGATTGGGTTGCGGGTTTACGCCGGTTATGAAATGGATATGTGGGGTTTTAAATGATAGTATTAATATGGGTTAGGGTTATAACAAGAAATTCACGTGCTTCCGTTACATTAACAAAAAATTTCGCCCTCATTATTAACATCACCTAACGCAAGGGATGAGATTGCAAGAAACTTGAAGATTTTAGGAAAGCAAATAATGGGATTTGAGGAGCTATTTGGCAATTAAGATTAATGTAAGGGACTAATATTTAATAAACCTTGATTTCTTCTCTGTTGACCAAGTCGGAGAGGGAAGACCGGCTGTTGCCAGTAAACAAATGTTTTTCTCAAGCTTTTTTATTACTAGGTGGAATGCTCGTGCACTGCACATGGTCAAATATTTTAATTAATTAATTAATTTACTATAAAATTAATTAATTTACTATAACATGGTTGTAAATAAGTTTATAATTATCATAACATATTATTTGTTTGGATATTTCCATGTGTAAATTTCTTTTTGTTTTAACATTTTGCCTTCTAGAGAAATAGTAACGTTTAAAGCCTTAAAATATTAATGATTTAAGATTAATTATTAATTTGAATGTATAATTTCAAAATATTAATGATGTAAAGGATCAATATAGAAAAAAACTATTATTATTAATAAAAAAAATTCTTGAATTCATCAAAGAAAAATGGAAGGTTTTATCTAGTCATTAAGGATTTTGTTGAGTTATAAAAAATCACTTCAACCTGTTATTTATCCGGTGACCAAGTATTATAAAATATTCAATAACTTTTTTCTAGAATTTTCTAAGTTAGAATTACAAATTCAATCAAGAAAGAAAATATAAATTATGTGATCAATTCT
>JBAKGM010000002.1:497587-524009 GCA_037177215.1 Asparagus racemosus
TTTGTGGCCTGGAGTGCGCCTCGCTTCGCTCGGGCGCGCGCATCACATTGCGCCTTGCGCATCTGCGTGTAAACTGACTTTGCGCCCCGCATTGCTCCTTGCGCATTGAAAACACTGGTTAGATCTAGAATGAGTCATAACTACTAATTAGACAAATCAATGATGATGAATTAAGTAGCAATCTCTCCAATGCTTTTTTGGTAGTGGAGAGGATCTAAATTCTTTAGGAATTGAGTGATAACCTTATTTAAAAAAATTTCATGATTTGCTGTGTGAACACAACAAGGCTCACGTTGCTATGGAACGGTAAAAATTATATTGGTGTTCCTGTCTTTCATGGCTGGTGGGATTTGAACCTAAGTTGCTCTGATACTATCTTAAATTTAGTCATTTTAAACATTACACCAAAACTCTAAAGTTATAGTGAGAGTCGAGAATTATAGTTTTATATTAATTCTAACAATAGCCGTGTCACTCAAGGGACCTATAACTATCTGCTTGAGAAAGTTAAAAGCTGACTCACTAGTTGGAAAGCTCTGACCTTATCTCAAGAAAGGAGAGTGGTGTTGATTGAATTAGTTCTTTCGACAATCCTGTCATACTCCATGCAAACCTCGAACGTTCCTCGGACTACATGTGAAGTTCTTGATAGATGTAGTAAAAAATTTCTTTGGGGTACCACAGAAACCCACCCGAAGACCCATATGATTATGTGGATAGCGCCTCCTTTGTTGGATTATGTGACTCATGACATGAGTGTTGAGGAACAACCTTGATCTGTTTGTAGCTATTGGGACGCGAGCCAGTGTGATTGGCATTGGAGTGATTCAGGTGTGAGTAGGCATTGGAGTGATTTAGGTGTTGTACTTACAAGCATTCATAAACAACTCCAAACTATCATGCTTGCTATGTAGGGTAGTGCGCATGATAAGGTGGTCTAGGAGCAACATCTATCAGGCGTTTTTCAACCAATTATACTTTTAATCTTGCTACTATGCAAGTGGATGTGCAAGTGGACCATGGGTGGAAGAAATTTTGGGCAATGCATTATCATCCTCGTCTTAAGAATCTCCTATGGCGTCATGACAAGATTATGACTAAGTGGGATTTGTTTTATAAAATAATCTAGCCGAAGGCGAAATGTCCTCTCTGTTCTCATAGGCAAGTAACCACATGCATGCAATATGGGATTGTGTTCGAGTAGCTGATGTTTTGGCAACATCTCCTTCACCCCAAGCACTAGATTGTATTCTTTTTCTTACCTCTTGTTGATTGGGTAGATTGAAATTTGGAACTTCAACATAAACAAAAGGATTAGACTCACGATTGGCCGATACTATTTGAGGAAGGTGTCAGCGCCTTATGATTTTGGCGCAACAGAGTTTTACATGATGAGGGTGACTCTTATCATCCACATTTAGCAAATGAGATCCAAAAGCTGGCTCCTCGTTTTGTTCAACTAGGCTCGTGGCCATTGATCCAAAGGACTTCAACTGGAATCTCTATTGGATGGAACCCCCTAAATATAGGATGGAATAAAATTAGTATAAATGCAGCCGGAGTTACTGATATTGGAATGGTAGGAGTGGCAGGGATTTTGAGGGATTTTAGAGGTTGATGGCTTCTTGGTTGCTGTCATTGCTTGGGGATCACACCCACTTTGATTGGGGAGCTACATGCGATATTGATCAGCCTTGAGGCAACATGGAATTATGGCTATAAATAGGTCATAGTGGAGTCCGACTCCCTTGAATCCATCAAGTTAATTCAGAAAGAAGAGAGCTCAGAATTATACTCAAAAATATTGGGACGTATCGACATGTTTCTGAGTAAGTCTTGGAAGTGCAGAATCTCCCATATCTGGTGCAAGTCTAATGTTAGTGCGGATACCTTGGCAAAATTAGCATTGGCCTTGGCTCACTCTCGCTGAGTGTTCACTTGCAAAATTCCAAAGGTAGGAGTGGCTGAAGCGGATGGCGTGGGGCTAGTGATGCCCTGAACTGTTACTACTAGTATTTTCTTTCTTGCTTTCCTTTGTACCGAAAAAAAGTTTAAAGTGAATCACAACTATCCATTGAATACTTGGTGATTGTAATTAAAAGTAGGTTCCCTCTTGCTTGATGATCCAAATCTCATAGGCTCTATTTGAGTGGTAGTCAGATAGGATACAAACAACAATAAAAACAAAATTTATTCAAATGTTTAGGATCAACTACATGAATCATATTCTTCTTTTGTTGCAATGTTTCTAAAAGCATCTTTTGTCTTCTTGGGCTGAAGTACAATGCTAAATCCTAAAAAATTCGGCTCGGCTTATATACTATTCACATTAACAATCTTCATGCCATATTATATATTTTATTAAAGTTTTTCATTATTTGAAATTTGACAAAAAATGAGAACACAAGCACAATATAGAGAGGGGAAAAATGTCCTTATTATCTATTTCTTTCTTAAATTTAAGACACATTTTCTATGATCTAATCTCTAGCATTAGTCAGACTTTGGAATCAAATTTATTACCATCAACTGCCAAAAAAACCTTATTGTTCAGGAAGAAAAATAAATATATACTAATGATCTTACATATGTAGGCGTTAAAAATTGCATATAAGTCCCCGAACATGACTCGTGATAATGTGTCGACAATTGGCGAGCCATCCGACGATGCAATGGCGAACCGTTGACGACGTAATAACAAGTAACCGCGATGCAAATGTATAAAGCGAGTCGATGAGATACATGAAGCGAGTCGGTGAGGCGTGCAAGTCAGCGAAGCGACGAATTGCATACGAATAATAGAATAAACCCAACTATGAAGCTTCAGATTAGCGAACATCGACGAAACTGAACCAGATTGGACTCGGAAAAAAGACGAAAAAGCCACTTGGGTGGCTCGGTGGCCGAGCCACCATTTGGTGGCTAGGCGCAGATCCGACCCGACCCGCTTTAAAGCCTATAAATATTGAGGGGTCTCATTTTTAGAGAGCTTGACTTTGGGCGAGAGGGGGAGGCTCTGCCAGATTCCACGGTGATCCACGCTTAGATCCGATAGCGAGATCCGAGATTTCAGCGAACCCGTCAGTATAAAGCGAAGAAGTTCGAATGATCTAAGGATCGGATCTACACATGACCCCTCCAGATCAAACTTTGTTTTGATTCCGAGAAGAGTGGTGATTTTGCTTGGTCGATTTCACTCACTTTGGCGATTATTCCCTTCGTGAAATAATCCCCTTGACCGTGTAGATCTTACACCGGATCATATCACACGACGGTCCACGGATAAACCCCGGCACAGGCAAAGATCCCACGCAAGCAGGAGTCTGATAAACAGGATCCTGTGTTTGTTTCAGGAAAAAGTTGTAATTTTTTTTCTTTTGATTTTCATTGCAATCAAGTCTTATAAACAGACGAACTTTTGAATTCATTGTAACGCATAAAGCTACAATGAGTTCATCAATGAAAATCTACCCGACTTTTCCAGATCAAACTTTTTGAAATTTATAAATTTTTAAAAACTAATATTTTTTAATACTAAAAATTATTTTAAATCTTTACTAAAGCTCTTAGTTCTTTTTTAATTTTAAATAGTGATCTTTATTTTTATTTTTATTTTTTTTGGTTATTAATTTAGGTAAGTTGCAATGATGTTGCAAGAGTGACTTCCACTCAAAATTGCACAAGTCGAAAGTTGCAACAGGAGGAGCATTTACAACTATAGTCGCAACTGCAAGATCTAATTGCAATGAAACAAATACTTGCAACTAAAAAAAATGATCGAATTGCAACTGTGGTTACAAATCTTGCAGTTACAACCTATCAAACGCACCCAAAAAATAACGTGAAAGTAGCTCCAAGGTAAGATTAGTTCTTGTCAAATTTCCACAGTTTTGTAGTGGCCGATGACTTTGAAATAACAAGTCAAAGAATAGCTAGGCTCTAAAGACAAGGAAAGACCAATTCATACTTGAGAAAGTGCTCCTCCTCGGTTTTTCTACAAGCCTTTCACTAGATTAGAGTGGGGAAGACTAATTCATACTTGAGAAAGTGCTCCTCCTCAGTTTTTCTCTAGATTAGACTGGGGAAGGTTCCATCACCCAATACGGACAACGTTCATGAAATCAAATTCTTTAATTAAAAGGAACAAAAGCGTGTGTTCTTTCCTAAAATGTGAAGAACTTCACATCACACTTTTTCTCTACTAGTACAAATAATCAAGCACACGCTGAGTAGGTTAGACATTCAATGGATATTGGCTAATCTCGCTCGGTAGTCTCTTGTGAACGACCGAACAGGCATAATACCATTTATTTACGAGTTAGCAAACAAAAAGATGAAATGGAGAAGAGCAGGGAGGACATCAGAAGTAAAAAATTACTCTATACTTCTGCAGTTGCCATAATGTATAACCGCAAAAATTAGAGAAGTTACAGCGTAGCGTGGTTATAGCTTAGCATATACTTTCGAAATTATTCCAAACTATTATACTCAAAGATGATGGGATCCTTGATGCCTTGTCAACTTTGATGGCAACTTAAGTCAAAGTACCTCTACACATTGGGGTCTATTAATGTAAGAGCACTTTAAGTTAGAATTACTGTAAAAGTTAATAAAAAAACCCGACAGTAGATATGGAATTGCTTAATTAAAAGAGACTTTCCCCACCTAAAACCACCTTTAAAATATGGTCATTATACGGAAACCGTCTTTTATTTTCAATTTATACTTAAACCACTTTTAAACTAGGTTTTGTCCCCCTTCAACCACCCTTAGTCGAAATTTTAACTGAAAATCTAAACATACCCTTAAAAACTCACATTCAAGACACGCAGCTCACTTTATTAGCATTTAAATCTAGTTAGAATACAAGTCACGTATTTTAAACGTGCATTCGTTAAGGTTATTTTATTTTATTTTTTGTTTTTTAGTGAAGATTTGATTGAAGGTAGTTGATTGGAAGAAACATACACTTTAAAGATGGTTTACGTATAAATAAAAATGAAATGTGGTTTCTGTATAATAATCTTATTTTTAAGGTGGTTTTTAGGGAAAAAAAATCCTAACTAAAAATTCATGTAAGATACGACTACAATGACACTTAGAACTAATCAATTACCTCATCAGAGAAGTCTAGAAAATTTGTCAATCTCACAAACACAGACCAACAAAGATCAAAATTTACAGGAAATTCAACAAGCACAAGAATCACAATGCTTGCAGGTTTGAACTCACAGGGTAATCGAACTACTAGATTTTGGCAAGGCTTTGCAGAAGGCAGCAAAACCGTCTCTGATGTCATGAGGAAGTGGAAGAGTAAATGGTGGCAGTACATTTTGGTGAGCAGAGATGCTCCCATTGCTCGCTAACAGTGAGTGTGCTAATGCCGGTTGTTGCTTGTTCAGACCCTCCATAATGCACGAGAATGCTCCGAAAGTGACACAGCTTTGAAGTAGAGCCTGTGGTGCACCTGGAATAAATGAAATGTCTTAGAACATATTTTTGTTTACTATAATTCGAAGCTGTGAAGAAAATACTACTCCTTAAGAAAGGTTACTTGCAAGCACACATGTTCATGTACTACAATTGCTTAAACATCAACAGCTAAAGCAATATTCTTAAAGGAACAATAACCCATATTCCCACAGCTCAATCACAGTCACTTAGCACCGCACTACTGAGAATGAATTTAACAAATATTTTTCAGGCAAGGAGGTTTTTTTTTTAATACCATGGATCTTCATATGCTTTGCAACCTCATTAGCACATGTAATGGTAAAAGACAATCTTTACAGGAGCACATGGCTGGTATGCTGCTTGACTGGTAACATCATCCAGCCCTACCCCCATGGAATAACTTGTACTAGCATTTAGATTAGGGGGAGAAAAATCTCCGTGAGTTTTGCAAAAGTGACAAAATTTTATTTAAGTTTTACACTTTCACGCCATCCTTCTAAATTTCACTTAAACTAAGGTCAGATGGATAACATGTGACTTGTTCAATGACAAAGATATCCTTGAAGAAAATAAGAAATCTTCTTTCATCTCTCGAGATTTAGGGGCATTTTTGTCTTTAGAAAGGTCACATGATATCCATGTGACTTTATTTGAGTGGAAATTAAATTGGCAGTAAAAGTGTTAGCTTTCAAAGTTCAGGGAGGTTTTTTGTCACTTCTACAAACCTTAGGGGATTTTCTGTAATTTTTCATAGGATCTTACTAGCAGGGAAAAAGTATTATCCCATATAGACTTTGGTTGACGAGTTATCTCTTAACAAAATGGCTGTTTAGGCTGCTGTAAAAAGAAAGTAGCAAGTGCTACAACACAAATATTGCATGTAGCATTTGTTTCAACTTGCAAGAAATTTATTTCATATCCATTGTTTGGGTCTCTGCAACTTTATATGGAAAAGGTATTTTCATTATAACTTCAGTGTTCGGTTGAAAATAAATTAATGCAAAAACTACAAGATTTGGTGTGGGAAAGGTTATTGATGAGGTGACACAGTTTTTTTTTTTTTTTTAATTTCCTTCTTGGAATCTAAAGGTTATTGTTATGATTGTAAGTTCACTTACCTTTTGTAACGACAGTGTTGCCAACAAACACTGGAAATCTTTCGGTATTTGCTTATGCATCCCTATTACCTCTTGACCAAACAACCACAAATTGTATGCAGATTGAGTGCAAATTTTTCACAGCATTGAAGCAAAACTTTTTGTTACATAGGAATGATGTTCAGGAAGGACACAGAATAAGCAGTTCATCCATATCCAATTACATACTCCACATGCAATAATCCATGCATAGGCTTGTGCATAACAAAAAATTAATACATATGGCGGACTGAATGCGGTAACACATATGACCTTAATTGAAAACGTTGCCAAGTTCAAACGTTGCCCTATTAAAAGGATTAGTATGGTTAAAGAGTAGATTAGCTCAATTTCCACTCAACTAAAAGTTTGATACTGAGTACAGTCAAATGAGACTAGAACATGGTTTTTGCCTTTAAACCCAAAGTTTTACCCCACTTTATTCTTAAACCCATGTACTTTCATTTGTATTCATAAACCCAAACAACTATCCGTAATCAACTTTTTAATCCAAAAGTATCTAAAACAAGATTTAAATACAATGCATCTCTTTTAAAAAAAATAGCAAAACCCAAATTGCCCTTGTCCTTTCTCTTTTCTCCCCTTCACCAAAGAACCCATTGTTTCTAATGGCATCTTCCTCCTTCCTCCACCTCCTCTTCTTCAACCTTCATCGCCACCATTACTTCCTCATCCTCCCTCCCTCATCTCTTTCCTCCTCTCCTTAAACCTAATGTCTTCTAATAAAAAAGTTGTCATACGAAACCAAGCATCAACTGAGAACATGCTTGTCTTATGAGAATAGACTAGTTTCATTTTATATATGAAGTTTATTAAGAGTTAAAAGGGTATTGCAACGTGGTTGTCGTACATTCGCTAGAAGGTGCAAATAAAAGAGAAATTTTTGAATGGACAACGAAAATAACTCAACTTTATTCTATCGGCTGTTGGGTGAGGTGGAGGAGATGGGGATGTTAAAGGGGATGTTAAAGGAGGAGGATGCAAAGGACAGGGTGGAGGAAGGTCCAGACAGATAGTAGGAGGGAGAGGAGAGGGTGAGAAGGGAGAAAGAGGGGAGGGAAGAGAAGGAGGAGGAAGTGGTGATAGCAATGAAGGTTGGAGAAGAGGAGGAGGCGGCGAGGAAGATCCCATTAAAAATAATGGGTTCTTTGTTACAAAGGAGAAAAAAAAAGAAGGGTGTTATGGGATTTTACTATTTTTTCTAAAGATATATTGTATGCATATCTTGTTTTCGATGCTTTTGGGTTTAAAGGTAAATACTGATAGTTGCTTGGGTGTATGAGCACAAATAGAAGTACATGGGTTCAAAAATAAAGTAGGGTAAACCTTTGGGTTTAAAGGCGAAAACTGCTTAGAAAAAACTTTTAAGACAAATTTGATCAAACATGACCTTTTGTTTTGTTTTGTTTGCAGACCCTAAAGATTTGGGACAAAGGATTTGTTGTCGTGGTTGTTGTTGTTGTTGTTGTTGAATACATTTATACTATCGATTACCTTCATCTGAAATATTAAACTCATAGGAGATGTATCATTAGATTATCATAGTGTAACGAGAAAGCATGAACCAAAATACCAGTTTTCAACTTTCAGAAGTAAAGATGCAAGGGTGCAAAGATTCTAAGCCCCAGATTGAACTTAGTTCTATCCCTTTATCTAGAAGAGAGCGCGATGTTTTCCAGGTTAGGTATGGCTGGAAAGGTGTTGGATAATATCTAAACTAAACAATGTAATTAGTAACTTTTATCTATATACTAAAGTTAAAGGGAATTTCGCTATAGCTATGCACTGTCTATAGCTACAGTAAAGACCCTTTACCTTAGTGTGTATATATATGAAAGGGAGGGTTTCTTTGCCCATAAACCGAAAGTATAACCCCACTTTATTTTTAAGCCCTCCTCCCCCCAGAGTTTGTATGTTTAAAAAATTTAATAAACAAAGGGCTTTTTTTACTACAAACCCAAAGACATAATCCAATTTAATTTCAAGCCCATCCACTTACAATATCAATCCTAAGCCAAAATGTTTCATCAATTTAATAAAATATTATAATAATATAATAGGGTATAATATAAAGCATTTTTTAGCTATAACCCCAAAGTATTACCCCATTTATGTTTAAACCACCCACTGCCAAAATCACCTTCAGACACAAACTACTCTTAAGTAATTATTTTTTAATTCAATTTGTATTTCATTAATTTGATAAACATTGTAGTTTGAGACTGTAGATAGGTTTTTTGCCTATAAACCCAAAGTCTTACCACTGTTTACTTTCAAACTCATCCACTTCCAAAAACCACTCTTAGACCCAGAATATTCCTTCAAAATAATTTTAAACACATTTTGCCTTTTAGAAGTTTGGTATATGATGTAAATTATGATATTTTCTTATAACTTTCTATATTTTTGGTTTAAGTGGTTAGGTATACAATGTATTATGAATCAAATGCTTAAACCATTTTATTGTATTTCTCACACTTATTTCATGTAATCGTAGGCAGGTTTTTAGCATATAAACCTACACATTTATTCTTATTTATTTTTTAAGTCCATCTACCTTCAAAAAGGGTATTTTTCTTATAAATACAAAGTTTTACCCCATTTATTTTAAACCTGCCACTTCCAAAAGCAATCTTAGACACAAAAAAACTCATCTGAGTTATTTTTAGATCCATTTTCTTAACAACTTGGGATACCGTGTAAGCGGTGTATCCAGGGTTTAAGAAAAGTGGTGTCATCACATAATTAACAATTTTAAAAATTACAGCGGATCTTGAAGAGATTTCATATTTGAAAAGAGTATATAATCACATCATTAGTAACACTATCAAATACACTTTTCTAAATATATATCACTAAATGATCATTGAACCAATCATCTCTTTGATTAATAACAGTATCGATCATCATATTATGAGCAACACTATCAATCATTCATCGGAGGAAGGCAGAGGTGAAGCCATGATTTTTATCCATAGTTGGCACTAAAAGGCCAATCACTATTTCGAAACTGAAATATTTTCATTCCTTAGAAAACGAATGCATTTGCATGACTTTTGTTTGACTTTATTTAGAAATTGTTTGGTTGTGATTTAATTGAGATGGATATCATTATTTCAGATTTACTAAGAATTAAATGGTTGTGATCAAAAGAAGTCAGTGTCATCACTTTATATGTATTAGAAATTAAATATTTATAGTTCACGGTGGAAAAGACGACTTAAGGTATAGTAAACACTGTTTTAAAAAACCTTCGCCTAGTCCGCCTAGGCGTACGCCTAGGCCTAGGCCGTGCCCAGGCCGCCTAACTAGCGCCTAGCGCCTAGGCAGTACCTAGGCTATACGCCTAGGCCATACCTAGGCCGCCTAACTAGCGCCTAGCGCCTAGGCGGTACCTAGGCTGCCCACCTAGATTGTAGGAGTGTTTAGGGGAGCATTATCTGCTTATGTGGACTGTACCCTTTAGGCCTTGATCCTGATTTTCTGTGTTGCAGATTCTACATCCTCTAACCTCCTTCAAACTCCTTTAACCTCCAAATATGAACACCTCCACTACCTCCTCTGACCTTCAACAAAACCTCCTCGACCACCACTTAAATGAAGAAAGAAATCCGCCTAGACAACAGTCTGTCACCTAATCTTTCTATAACATTGACATTTACTATCAATTATTGTAATTAAACAATAAAAAAACTTTCTAGGCTCCAGGCATCCGATCCAACGCCTAGTCCTCCTAGCGCTTTCTATAACAATATTGTTATTATTTTGGCTATTTAGTATTTAAGTATGCATGGTTTATTGTGGATCTAAGATTGCTATCTTTTTCTTAATTATAAATTTATATGAATTTAATACATATTTTATCAATTATTATAGTTAAATTATTTTAAAAATAGTCAAACACCTAGGCACCGCCTAGGCGTACACGCCTAGGCATCTAGGCGCTAGGCGCTGGCTCAAATGCCTAGTCCGCCTAGCGCCTTCTGTAACATTGCACGAGAAGAAATGTATTACTTGAAATGAAGACCGAGGGATGTAAACAGATCTTCCTCGATTCCAATAAGTTCTTCATGGTACAAGTCACTATCTTCTGGTCGACAGAAGATGAACATCTCAACCTTGCTGAACTGGTGTACACGATAGAGACCCCTGTTTAAGTATAGAATCAAAATCAGCATGTATTCAGAAACTAGAGGAGAAATTACATGGGTTACAAATTAACAACAAAAATAGAGCATATATTTATTGGAAATTTTTTTTGTCTTGTAGATAAATTGAAATATTCAGGAAGTACAAATCGGGTAGTTAGAGATTTTAGTAGCTGTCCACAGTAAATTCAAATAACAAAGTGAAAGTGTAGCGAACCACAGACATGATTAAGTTTGTGTAGCGATTAACCATATGAAGAACTTACCTTGTGGCGGTCCCTGCAGCACCAGCTTCTGTCCGGAAACAATGAGAGACTGCTACATACTTTAAAGGCAGTGCAGGTTCAGGAAGGATTGAATCCATGTGGATGCCAGCCACAGGAATCTCCGATGTTCCAATGAGGCATTGATCACTGCCTTCAAGGGAATAAACCTGTCCATAAAGAAAATTAGAAAAAAGAGAACCAAAAAGATACTTGTAGATTCGATAGTACCCTCAATAATGGAAACACTTCATAAATGATGGAAGCGTTAAGCCTATAACAAGCTCAAATCATTGCAGAAGAGGAGCAAAATCAGCCTTCATAATAGACAGACTTAAACCTGACAAAACATAAGCTTACAAATAAAAAAGGTTACAGATAAAAGTTGCCATTCATACTTTAGACAGAAACACTTGCCAGCAGAGGCCACTCCCTTGCAACAAAATATCGCATAACAAGATAACAGCACTAAAATCTGCTAAGGATTGAGCTGAAATGAATCTAACATCTATGATCTACCGTTATGGAATTTAGGATACAGATACTAACAAAGCCCGTGTGTGGATACTAATTCCTCATAATAACATCTCCGAATATTGATCTGTCACAATATGAGGACAACTTGATTATAATCCCTCCCTCTAATAATCCACTCTAAATTGAAGAGTATACTGTGAGCCCCAATTTTCTGGCATTTTTGCCTTAACATCCTCCTACCGTCAACATGAACATTATCTTCTCATATCTGGTCCTTAATTCTTTTGACTGGCAATACCTTTCTTTTTCCCAGCTCACCTACACGTTACTATATCACCATGGTTTTGATTTGGGACAATATTCCAACGGCATGAAAACAGGAAGATGTTGTCTAAACAACTTTTAAAATCTGATTACCATGATCCATCCTAGAAGATGATGTCTAAAACAACTTTAAAAAATCAGAACTTATATATACACCTGAAAAGGACAAGAAATGTCCAGAGTTACAAACCTGAGTATTTTGTGCACGCGGCTGAAAACCACACTTCTCAACAATAGATGACCTCACAATCTCTGGTGGGCTCAAAGGTGTAAAGCCTCTTTTTGAAACTTCTGAAACTGCCCAATTAAGAAGGGCCATTTCTAACAAGACCGCGTTGTTCTTTAGGTAGTAGAACTTTGAACCACTTACCTGCATGATAAAGTGAAAAGAAATAAGTAGAGGCATATCGTTCTCATTCGGAGAAAGAAAGGGAGAAAATTAACTGTTAAAGATACTTTCACCACTCTATATGAATGCATCAAAGTTAAGACATAATCAGATATCCATCTCCTTAATTGGCTTATAAACTTTATCAGGATTAACTAAAACATTCGTCATAAGAAGTCTGAGAAGTTTACACACCTCAATGGAACATAAGATAACTGATGCACTAACATCGTTACTGACCCATCAAAGAGAAAATTAATCATTCTTAATTGACCAAATGATATGCAATTTACTGATTATAGAGTAATAATATCCCATTTATAATTTAAAATATAATCTAATGTAAAATCAAGAAGAGTACAACTAATATAATCGAATATAATGTAATTAGTGTGGCATAAATCAATACATCTGCTGCTGCTAAACAAAATTTATACCTCTGCTGCTGCATCAAAATCAAATAGATCAAGTTCTTTCCCAATTTGAAGATGATCTTTCAGAGCAAAACTAAATTCTCGCTGACTGCCAACCTATGCAATTGGGAAAAACAAAAGAATGTATGTTAAACAACTTGAGAAAACAAAATCCTTGGAGAATTTTTTATCTTATTTCACTTATAGAGTTATTCAATGCAAGAGAGATGAACGTGGTCACAATGTAAACCCCGTCATCACACCTCTTCATCTAGACTTTTTAGTTTGGGGGAATCCGGAGGATTTTACCCCTTGGTTATGCGAGTTTAAACACATGTCCAACCCTCTCTTGCAGTTTCTTCAACCAGGAATTTGGTGCCAACTCAAGCTAAGAATGATGTCAATTTGACAGATTCGGTTCACCTTTCTTAGAGCTTGTTCGGCTTTGAGCCGTGCTCCATACTAAATCTCATTTTGATGGGAAAATGCTTGCATGATTAAGATGAAATGAGCTTAGGAAATAAGAATCAAGGTGAAACAGAATGACCCCAGGACTGTACCATCTTTCTCAATGCAGAATTGTCTTCACCCCCAACGGGAACATCTGGATGTGTAATGTTAGGTATGGACTGTCCTTCCAATTGAATCATATCAGTGAGTTCAGCAAGCTCTTCTTCTAAGGAAACAAGCTGCTCCTTCAAATTCTTTCCTGCAACAAAAATTAGATAATGCATTCCGTAAAAGAATCCGAGAAAGACAGTACATGTAGGAGCACTTGGTGTGTTACCTTCTTCGACGAGAGCTTGACGCACAGATTGCTCCAACTTTCCTTTCATTTTATTAGCAACCACATTTCTTTCTCCTCGGAGCCGTTCAACCTCCTGCCATCTGCGAGTGATAATTAGATATACATCTTAAGCATGATAACAATGATATTTCATCAAATACGGAACTTTTCGGGAAAAATAATCATCAAAGATCTAATCTTTGAACAAATTGGCAATCGCAAAGATAAAAAAGGATAAAAAAAATCGACGGTCTCACCTTCTGAAGATTGAGAAACTTCTCGTAAATCTCCAGAACGAGCTCCAAATTCGCAGTCGAGTTCCTGTTCTTGATGTTCGCAGCGACCAAATCCCGATTCTCCCTTATCCATTTGAAATCAATAGCCGCTCTCCACTGAGGCTTAGCAAAGGTCGCGCCTTTTTCTTCCTCCACTGAAAGGTCAGCGATCTGAACAGCTGGAGGCGAGAATGCTCTGCAAAGGGAAGGAGAACGAGGTTTAAGGGATGGGATTAGGGTTAGGGTTAGGGTTTTGATGGGGAAGAGAAAGGATTGGGGTTTGTACAGGGAAGGAGAGAGCTTTAGGGTTTGGATTCCTGAGATTATCGCCATTACAGAGAATCGAGGGAGAGCGCGAGAGCGAGATAGCGCCTCGAGGATTTTATCGTGTCGATAGGGGTTGGACGGTGACGGGTCGGGTTGATACTTACTCAAGTCCTGACCCGAAAACAAAGCTTTATTTGCAAAACTTTGCAATGTCACAACTACGGGGTTTTAAGTTTAATAATATCCATGAGATATTTCATGCTTGTTTTTCCCTCACATATCCTAGGAGTTTTTCTAATTAATGTGTTTTTCTCCAAAAATTTCTTGTAATTTTATTGAAAAATATTGAATTACACCATACGATTTTCATACTCGAAATAAAAAAATTGCATTATCCCAATGTCTACAATTTACATGTTATGAAATTTCTCAAAATATATTATAAGATAATTTTTATGAAAATTTTCAAGTGGAAAATTTTAGAAAAATCTAGTCTCTTTTGCAAGATCACGATGTTTCAATTTACAGTGAAGAACTTAATATTTTTAAACTCCAAGACTTACTTTAATGGTAAAATTTGAAGTTAGATTATAGCAAATTCAACATATAAACGACTTAGAAAAGTCTAAAGCTTCTCCCTTATCAAAACCTCTTTGCAAATTTATAAGATTCTAAGTAAGCCTATAATTAATTTGAATTAACTACACATAAAATTTCACGATTCATTGCAAAACAAATTTAATCAAACTGTAATTTACTATTCGATAAGGGGATATAAGCTAAACAGAATATATCGCGAAAAAATCGTTGACCAGATGGCGAAAGTTCACTCTCGTCTACGATCATTTGATCAATGGCGATCGCGCACTCATCCTCCTCCCTCACTTACTTCACACTGTCACTCATCCTCTCGAGCGTTCTCTCTCCTCCCGCTCTGGCGAAATCATCTCCTCGTCCGATCACTGTAAGCTCTCTCTAGATCCCAATTTAGGGTTTTGGGCTCTTGATTCCTCTTTTGATGTGCTAACGCCATTCAAACTGATGCAGGACCAAGAGATCAGAGAGAAGAAGCAAGCTTGCTATGCCGACATCGAAAGGTATTAACTTTCTCAATTTCGCCTCAATTTCTTGTAAAATTGTGTAATTGGATCGATAAAAGTTGAATCTTTGTGGTTTGTCGGTGAAGTGGGATGTGGGGATGGAGGTGTAGGACGTCGGTGATCGAGAAGGAGAACTGTGCGCTTCGATGTCTTTCGCCGACTTGCTATTCTCTCGTCTACGAGAGTGATCCTGTAATTTTTTTTAATACTGTTTTTTTCCCTAGGGTTTGTCTGATTGATTTGTGTAAAAAAGTTGTAACTTTTAGTTGTTGATTTTGTGCTTTTAGCTTGAAGAGGGGGAGAAGGATTATGTTCGTAGCCACGAGTACAAATTCTGCATGCGCAAGTAAGTTGGCTTATTATCAGAGTCCAAGTAAGTGTGATTAGTAATTTAATGCAGCAGCACATATGTTCTCATTTTGATTTTGGAATAACTACTTGTATGATGAGAACAACTTGTTGAGAGCAAAAACAATTTGAGCTTGACTAGGATAAGATATGGACTAATTTTTAAAACTGGTGTAAGTCTCCACTGCCTAAACCTAGATTAGAAATATGATTTGGTTTCTCCAATAAATGATCTTGTATTGATAGGGAAAAAAATGGGGATGCATTAAGGCAACTTGGGAGGTGATACTGAATTACATTTTCCTTGTGTGCCAATCTCTATTATTAAGGAGGCTAGCCTGAACTGGTCTCCTAGGACTCTCAAGGAGCGCTCGCTTCATCTAGCAGGGTCTCTGAGAAAATCTAATGACCTGAATGACTAGGGGCCTTTACATAAACCTACGACATGACAGATTCTCCCCGCATCTCCAGTTATTGTATATTAAAGATTATCAGTTGTAAAATGATTTCAACACAAAAAAGGTTTGGAAGATGAGATATCATATTTTTGTTTGTTGTCACTCTCGCGTTTCATTTTCTAAGGTCTATTGCCATTTCAGATATGAAAGATCAAACTTGTCTGCATGCAGCTAATTTGTTGCTCATATCTCTTAAATTTGTTAGCTTCTTCCTATGAAGAAGTAAATGCTTTTTTCTATTTTTGTGCTGCAGGTTATCGCTAGGAGAAAGCCTGGATGGAGTAAAGGGTGCATTTGATTATTAGAAGAACTGGAGTCCTTGTTTCTACATTACAAGATGCTGCATTTTCAAGCATGACTGTTCACCACTAATTTGTGTATCCCGTTAGCAGAAATTCCTATCAAATCCAGCATTCTATGCTTTCTTCTATGGTCTCCTCTTTGTTTTGCTTGGTCTCCTCTTTGTTTTGCTTGTTTGCTTCTTCCTTGATCAGTGAAATGTAAACTGTATCATGTGTCCATATGATTGTTCTACTTAATGACCAAATATACTCTTTAAAGTTTATGAGGAAAACATTTTTCTTTAGGTTCTTTTCTGCTGGAGTTAGAAATCAACTCAGTTTTACGGGCTGATTTGCCATGAAACATCTTTGTTCTATTTTATTTTGCTGTGTTTTTGGTGGTTAAGAGGTGAAATAAGAGAAAGGGCGGCACTCTAATTCTATGGGATCCCAACTTATTCCACTAGTCATTGTTTACTGTTGTTCGAGCCTCTAGGCTCATTAGACATGCTTCAGCAGCATCAGTATGAAAGAAGATGGATTTGGGTTGCTGATCTGAAACCGATATGGAAAGCTGAAGTTCCTGTTGAAGTCTGTCCATCATTCACATATCTGAGTATGTTTAGTTCTATTTTGAGATATTGTTTAATATTTTCAGTATCAGCGTAACATTGTATCTTCAATATGATAAAGCATAGTTCAATATGCTTTTATTTTGCGTCATAAATGTCTTTTCTTCCTGGGAGATAAGATTCTAAGAATGCTTGAAGGCTAAGGTTCTCTTAAAGTTTTTCATAGGAGATAAGCGAGATTTCCAGTTAAAAAAGCAGGTCCACCAAGCAAGTTTTTCATTTTATTTCTATTCAACTAAAATAAAAGGTTCCACAATATTGTTACTAGAAAGTTATCTGTACAGCTCCAATGAACCCATATACAAAATACTGCGAATCAGGAAAACATTGATTATAAAACAAAAGCTCATGGGATAAAGATAGGATTATCACATATTCTGACAACTTATGATATATTCATAGATTTGTAGAGCATTACTTGCATATCCCTAGATATCAGTAAGTCCACGAACACAATCCAAACGATATCATTAAATACATGAACACTAGCTCCTGAACCACCCAATGCATACCACTTGTATTTGAATTATACTTGATACTTCTCCCCCTGTAAATCACTGTATTAGGTATTAAATGAGGAACATATGGATTATGGAGCATGAACTTGCCATTGAAACATAACAATCGTTTGTTTATATAAAGGGTGAAGAAAAACGGTTTTAGAGGAAGAGCAGCAATGCACAACAAATATCTGGAGCTTTTCGTCTAGGCCATCCTTGGAGTCCTTATCAGCGACTGTTGTAGAAATCCACAAACAGAGGCACAGAGTTTGATTCCAATAATAGCATAATTAGATGAATACCCAGACAATGTAATCTACATGAAGGCAGAACAAAGTTTGGAATAAGTTGTTTTACCAAGTAAAAAATATGCTGTATTTTTATACTATTCTTAATGTAAGTGCATAAAAATGATAAAAGATACTATAATTTGTATTTCTTAAAGTCATTGAATAAAAAAGAAAGTGTTCTCTTCCCTCTCGCTCTCGCCAAATCATCTCCTCTTTTAATGTACCAATGTCATTTGAATTGATGCAGGACCGAGAGATCAGACAGAAGAAGCAGGCTTGCTATGCCGACATCGAAAGGTACTAGCTTTGTTGATCATGGCTCGTATTCTTGTAAAATTATGTAATTGGATTGATAAAACTTGAATCTTTGTGCTTTGGGGATGAAGTGGGATCTGGGGATGGAGATGTAGGGCGTTGGTGAACGAGAAGGAGAACTGTGCACTTCGATGTCTTTTGCCTACTTGTTATTCTCTCGTCTACGAGAGATTTCCTGTCATTGTTTTACTTTTTTTTCTAGGGTTTAATTGATTGATTTGTGTAAAAAAGTTCTTAACCTTTAGCTGTTGCTTTTGTGCTTTTAGCTTGAAGAGGGGGAGAAAGATTATGTTTGGAGCCATGGGTACAAATTCTGCATGCACAAGTAAGTTGGTTTGTCTTCACAGTCCAACAAAGTGAAATTCTTGATTATTAATGTATTAGAATAAATGCAGCAACACATATGTTCTCATTTTGATTTTGGAAGAACAATTTGTATGATGAGAACAACTTGTTGAGAGCAAATACAATTTGAGCTTGATTAGGATAAGATATGGACTAATTTTTAAAACCGTCTTAAGCCTCCACTGCCTAAACCTAGATTAGAAATCTGTTTTGGTTTCTCCAATAAATGATCTTGTAGTGATAGGGAAAAATGGGGATGCATTAATGCCATGTTTGGGAGTTTACTAACGGAGGTGAAGGGAAAGAAGGGAAGGGGAAAAGGAAAGGAAAGGAAGGGAAGGGGAAATGTAATAATCATGTTTGGGAGTTTAGTAAAGGAAGGGAATGGAGGAGAATCATTTCTTAGCCATTAGATTTTTACAATGATAGTCCAAAAGTTTAACTCATTTATCCCCCACCTTTTGGGGGGGGGGGGGCAGTGGGGGGACCAAATCATATAGAGTGGAGGTTAATGGATGTAAAATTTGTTACTTTCCTTTCCCTTCATTCCCTTTAAAAATAAAAAAACTCCCAAACAAGGTGACTCTATTTAACTTCCTTCCCCTACCCCTCATTCACCCCCATCCAATAACTTGGGAGGTGATACTGAATTACATTTTTCTTGTATGCCAATCTCTATATTATCAAGGTGGCCAGCCTGAATTGGTCTGCTAGGACTCTCAATGAGCGCTTGCTTCATCAAGTGGGGTCTCGAGAGAAAATCTAACGACCCATGAATGACTAGGGGCCTTTACGTAAATCTATGCCATGACAAATTCTCCCTGCATCTTCAGTTATTGTACAGAAAAAAGGTCTGGAAGATGAGATTTCATATTTTCATTTGTTGTCACTTGATTTTCATTTTCTAAGGCCGTGTTGCCTGTAGCTGTATCTCCATTTCAGATATGAAAGCTCAAACTTGTCCACATGCAGCTAATTTGTTGCTCATATCTCTTAAATTTGTTTACTTGTTTTGAAGGAGTAAATTCTTTTTCTATTCTTGTGCTGCTGGTTATCATTAGAAGAAAGCCTGGATGAGTAAAGGGTGCATTCGATTATTAGAACAATCCGAGTCCTTCTTTCTACATTATGAGATGCTGCATTTCCAAGCATGACTCTTCACCACTAATTTGTGGATTCTGTTGGCAGAAATTCCAATCAAATCCAGCACTTTGTGCTTTCTTCTGTGGTTTCCTCTTTGCATTTGCTTGCTTGCTTCTTCCATGATCAGTGAAATGTGAACTGCATCGTGTGTCCATATGATTGTTCAACTTAATGACCAGATATACTCTTTTAAGTTAAAAAAGAAGATGGGTTCGGGTAATCCATTTGAAAACAATATTGAAAGCAGAAATTCCAGTTGAAGTCTATCCATCATTCACATATGTGATTACGTTTTAAGCTATTTCTATATGAGGATATGTAGTTATATTTTGAGATATTGTTCTATATTTTTAATATCTTGATAGTCTAACATTGTATCTTCTATATGATAAAGCATAGCTCAATTTGCTTTTTCTTTCTGTCATAAATATGTCTTTTTTTCCTAGGAGAGCAGTTTTCGAGCACGCTTGGAGGTTAAGCTCCTTCTAAATTTTCCATAGGAGATAAGCTAGATATTTAGTTAAAAAAGCAGGGGCTCCGCCAAGCTAGTTTTTCATTTTATGTCTTTTCAACTAAAAGAAAAGGTTACACACAAAACTGTTACTAGAAAGTATCTGTACAGCTCCAATGAACCCGTGTATAAGATACTGGGAGTAGGGATTACACTGATTAGAAAAGAAAATCTTATGGAATAAAGATTGGATTATCACATAAACAATGTAAGATATATTTATAGATTTGTAGAGCTTTACTTGCATATACCCTAGATATCAGCAAGCTCATGAACACAATCTAGACAATATCATTAAATACATTGAATACTAGCTACTGAACCACCCATATACGCACTTGTATTTGACTTATATTTGATACTTCTCCCCTTGCAAATTACTGTATCAGGTATTAAATGAGGAAGATATGGAGCATGAACTTGCCATTGAAAAAAAAAAGACTTATTGCCTATATATAAGGGAGAAGAAAGTGTGAGGAAAACAAGCCTTTTACAATAAGAAGAGCAATGATCAGCAAATATCTAGATCTTTTCCTCAAGGCCATCCATGGAGTCCTTATCCGTTGGACTGCTGTAGAAGTCCACAAATAGAGGCGCAGAGTTATATCCCAAGAAAAAGTTCCAATTTGATCAGGTATACTCTCCAATCACTCTTATGTAATTTTCATTACTTTGTTCAGTATTTATTTTTTGAACTTTTAGATGTGATATGTTCATAAGACTTTTTGAATAAATGTGTTTAGCTATCAAGCAGTTTTGATATGTGCAAAAACATAAAATTGTATATCACTTGTTAGAACTCTAAGATAGTTTTACTGAATATGTGTATACCAATCTACTTAACTAGCTACTTTTTGATATACAAAATTTGGCATATATACATATAATACTGAAGATGTGTTTGTACATAAACTATATTTTTTATATATAATTTGACAAGTATATTATAATTATTTTTACATCTGTTATTTAGAAATAAATCATTAAACTACATTAATTTTCCAACATTCCATTTTTTGGGCTTTTCTTTAAAATAAGTTTTTTGAATACATCATTTAGATACATGGTTTTTCAATTATCCAATTTTTGGGGCTTCTTTTTTAAATAAGTTTTTTTTTTCATTCATGCCCTATTGAACACTAATATTTTCCACTTTATTGTCGTTGCATGCTTTTATTGTCCCTCCCTCCTCTTTTAGATGATATATATGCATAAATCAAACATTTTTTTCTTTTAAATTTTACAGGACTTGGCAGATGGATGTCTGACCCAAAGGAGCAATAATTCCATTTTCCAACCTCGTGATATCAACAATGATATCGAGTGTATGTGATTAGACACTCAGACAATGGAATCTAGAGGAAAGCGGAAGCAAGCTTGGAATAAGTTGTTTTACCAAATAAAAAGATAATATCTTGTAATTTTATACTATTTAATGTCAGTGAATAAAAAGAAAAAAAGATATTGTAATTTGTATTTTCTTGAAGTCACTGAATAAAAAAGAAAGTGTTCTCTCTCTCGCCAAATCATTGAAGCTCGTATTCTTGAAATCATGTAATTGGATCGATAAAAATTGAATCTTTGTGGTTTGTCGATGAAGTGGGATATGGGGATGGAGATCTACGTCATCAGTGATCGAGAAGGAGAACTGTGTGCTTCGATGTCTTTCGCCTACTTGCTTTTCTCTCGTCTACGAGAGCGATCCTGTAGGGTTTATCTTTACTAATTCTCTTCTTTCTGGGTTTAATTGATTGATTTGTGTAAAGAAGTTCTAATTTTTGGTTATGGATTTCGTGCTTTTTAGCTTGAAGAGTGGGGGAGGGATTATATTCGGAGCGATGAGTACATATTCTGCATGCGCAAGTAAGATTTGGTTATCTTATGAATCTTTAAAACAAAGTGAAATCTTTGATTAGCGATTGATGAGGAAAAACACCAAAACCCATTCACACATATCTGGTTTTTATTATGGAAGAATATCAGAATTTTGAATAAATTTCTGGTGACAATGAGATCATGAAAGGATAGTCTACAGTGTCTTTGCGAGTCATCTTCTTGACTATATCATGAGTGGTGATTCTATTTGGCATTGTTTATAGGCGAGGTATATCTGTTTAGTATATCATAAAAAATGTATTGAAGATGAGGTATCACTCATCTTTGGTTATTGTCACTCTCACTCTTCATTTTGCAAGAACATGTTGCCTTTGATTCTGTCTGTCTCCATTTCCAACGTCCTCGGTAACATGAACACTCATTTTTTATCTGCACGAAAGTTAGTTGTTGCCCATATCCATTGATATGTTTGATTCTTTTGCTTTTCCTTTTGAAGCAAATGTTTATCTATTCTCATGCTGCAGATTATCATTAGGAGAAAACCTGGATGGAGTGAAGGGAATATTTGATTATTAGATGAAAATGGGTCATCTTTATTTATAAATGTTACTAAATATTTGTGTTTTCTTGCATGCTTCACTGGCGAATTTATATATTTGACAAGAGAAGTTCCAATAAAAACTTCAGCATGTTCTGCTTTCTTTTGTGATTTCCTCTTTGCTTTCACTTGATTGCTTCTTCTATGATCAGGGAAATGTGAACTGTGTCCATATGATTGTTCAATTGAATGACCACATAGACTTTAAATTTGCCCGGAGAACAATTTTCTTTGAATTCTTTACTGTTGAAACTAGAGATCAACTCAGTTTTGCATGCTGATTTGTTATTAAACATCTTTGTTCTATTATGTTTTGTTTTATTTAAACTTGTTTTGGTGTTTGGTTAAGACTAAGAATTTAAATAAGGGAAAGAAGGACATCACTCTAAATCTATGCGATCCCAATTGCTTTCACTAGGCCTTGTTTAACGTTGTTCGAGGCTCATCTAACATGCTTGAGTAGCAGCAATATTGAGGAAAATGGATTTGGTTAGTGAATCTGAAATCAACCCCTGAAGTATCAATCCTTTACTCGGATATTCGGGTATGTTTGCAGGTATCCTATATTAACTCAGCTTTCTTTTCCTTTATTAGGTTTGAATTTAAAATTAACTCACAGAATTACCTTCTATTGTGAATAACACTCTTTTGAAGTCTTCCACCTTTGTTACGAAGAAATGTTTTTTAACACCATCTCCCCTCCACCCCTCTTCGGGCCCCCACCCCTTTCCGCCACCAAAAAAAAAAAAAAAAAAGCACGCAAGTGGCCTATTGGTTGGGGATTGGGGCCTTGGCTCAAAAGGCTAAGGTTCGATCCTTGTCATGGCAATGCCTATCCCCAGTTTTTAATTATTAGGCTTTACAATAATTGTGCTATTCATAATTTCATATGGGTATGGATTGGGAGGGGGGGGGCGGGGGGGGGGCGGGGATGTGGGGTGTTTGGATCTCAACCCCTTTTTACTTGGTTGGTACTAAGCAAGGGTTCCTCGCACAAAAAAAAATTCCTTCTTGTGATAAAGTCTACGAAAGTGACTGGAGGTCAAGTTTCTTCTAAACATTTTCATAGGCTACCATGAGCTAGGATCATTTCCGGGTAAAAAAGTAGGGGTTCCACCAAGCAAGTTTTTTATTTTATTTCTAATCAACTAAAATAAAAGGTGTCACAGTATTGTTACTCAAAACTATCTGTACAGCTCCAATGAACTCATGTACAAGATACCGGAGCGTGGAATACGTTGATTAGGAAAGAAAATCCTATGGAACAAAGATTGGATTATCACATTTTCTGACAACTCTATATATATTCATAGATTTACAAACCATTATTTGCATATCCTTACATATCGGTAAGTTCATGACACAATCCAAACAATATCATTTTAATACATTGAAGACAAGCTAGTGAACCACCCATATACATCTCACTTGTATTTGAATCAAATTTGATACTTCTCCCCTTGTAATCACTGTATCAGGTATTAAATGAGGAAGATATGGAGAATGACCTTGCCATTGGAAAAAAAAAACTACCATTTGCCTATGTATAAGGGAGAAGAAAAGTGTGAGGAAAACAAGCCTTATACAAGAAGAAGTGCAATAATCAGCAAATAGCTAGAGCTTTTCCTCAAGGCCATCCATGGAGTCCTTGTCGGCTGGAATGCTATAGAAATCCACAAACAGAGGCGCAGAGTTTAATCCCAAGATAAAGTTTGGAGTGAATCAGGTATGCTCTCCACTCACTCTATGTAATTTTTATTACTTTGTTCCATATTTATGTTTGAACTTATAGATGTAAAATGTTCAGAAAACTTTGTGGCTAATGCTTTTAGCCATCAAGCAGTTCCAATATGTGCAAAAACATAAAAAGTGTACATCATATTGTTTAAAACTATAAGATAGTTTCACTAAATATGTGTATACCAATGTACGTAACCAGTTTCTTTTTGATATGCTAAATTTGGCGTACACATATATTACTGAAGATGTGTTTGTACATAAACTAGTTTTTTTATATATAATTTGACAAGTATATTGTAATTATTTTTACATCTGTTAATTAGAAATAAATCATTGAACTGCATTAATTTTCCAACAATCCATTTTTTGGGCTTCTTTTTTAAATAAGTTTTATAAATACATCATTTAGATACATGATTTTTCAACTACCAATTTTTTGGGGCTTCTTTTTGAAATAAGTTTTTTCTTTCTTGCATATCCTATTGAACCCTACTGAACCCTAATATTTTCCACTTTATTGTTGTCACATCCTTTTATTGTCCCTCCCTCCCTCCTTATCTTTTATAACGTTTTATCCTTTAATTTTTACAGGATTTGGCAGATGGATGTCTGGCCCAAAGGACCAATGATTGCATTTTCCAGCCTCCTAATTTCGATGACATTGGAGTGCACATGATTGGATGATACTCAGACAATGGAAGCTAGAGGAATGCGAAAGCAAAAGCTTGGATAAGTTGTTTTACTAAGCAAAAAGAAAATACGCCGTAATTTTATACTATTATTAATGTCAGTGGATAAAAAGAAAAAAGATATTGTAATTTGCATTTCTTAAAGTCATTGAATAAATAAAGATATTGTAATTTGCCAAATCCTCTTCTCGTCTGATCACTGTAAACTCTCTCTAGATCCCATCTAGGATTCTGAGCTGTTGATTCCTCCTTTAACGTACTGATGTCATTCGAATAGATGCAGGACCAAGAGATCAGAGAGAAGAAGCACGCTTTCTATGCCGACATCAAAAGGTGCTAACCTTGTTGATTTTGGCTCCTATTCTTGTAAAATTATGTAATTGGATTCATAAAAATTGAATCTTTTGTGCGTAGCTTGAAGAGGGGAAAAAGGATTATGTTTGGAACCACGACTACAAATTCTGCATGCGCAAGTAAGTTGGAACTCCATAATCTAAAGAATTGATCAATGTAGGATGAGGATGAGCGCACACGCATAATTACACATATCTGGTTTTGACTATGGAAGGAGAGGAGAATATTTGAATAAATTTCTGGTGAAAATATATAAAATCATGGAAGAATACTTCATGGTGACTTTGTGAGTCATCTTCTTAAATATATCAAGTGGTGATCTATTTCGCGTTGTCTGTAGATGAGGTATTAATTATCTTCAGCTATTATATGCTGATTTGCCATGAAACATCTTTGTTCCATTTTATTTTGCCGTGTTTTTGGTGTTTAGTTAAGAGGTGAAATAAGAGAGAGAGGACGGCACTCTAAATCTGTGTGATCCCAACTTATTTCACTAGGCCTCATAAGTGTTGTTCTATCCTCTAGGCTCATCAGACATGCTTGAGCAGCATCAGTATAAAAGAAGATGGATTTGGGTTGTCGATCTGAAATCGATATTGAAAGCCAAGATTCCTGTTGACGTCTGTCCATCGTTTACATATCTGAGCATGTTTTATGTTATTCTCTACTGTAATAATTCTGGGTTTTATTAGTTATATATATAAAGAAAGTAAGTAGACTTTTATGCAAAAATTGTTAGAAGGTCTTATTAGTAAATAGATACTTCTATAAATAATTAGAAACCCTACCTCTGTGTTTTTCATCTGCCGCAAACCAAAAAAAAAAACCCGCGCTACAGTAATCTCCGATTACTGTAGCCGGGGGAAAATTTTTCGCTACAGTAAAAAAGAATTGCTACAGTGATCCGAATTACTGTAGATCCCCAAAATTGCTACAGTAATCCGAATCACTGTAGATCAAAAAAATTCGGCGTTAAGACGGCTGCGTGACCAAGTTGGGTTAGCAAGGTATTCCGTTGAATTTTTTATATAATTCTTAGTAACTTGTATATATTATAGTTTTGTTTTAATAAGTGTTGATAGTATAATACTAATACTATTATATTATGTATATATTCCATAGATTAGAGATTTTCCACAGAGGCGACGTGTGCAGAAATTTGGACTTCGGGGTGTTATGTAAGTGGTGAATTTATGCATTTGCACTGCGTATTTTCTTATAAAATTATATCAAGTATATGTGGATTGATTCTGATGGATTACATTCTTTTATATAATTTACTCACATATTAATTGTTGATAATGTGATGCACACGGATATTTAGTATAA